>JAFFST010046386.1:29727-49395 GCA_022414735.1 Noturus placidus | reverse complement strand
TTGCATGCAGAAATGTAATTTTGTTTTCTCTGCAGTCGTTCATTGATTTCATAAATGCAACACATTATAGTTTGTTTATACATAGCATAAAGGCAAAAAAAAACTTTATATGCAGTGTTATTTCATTTTAAATGTCAAAAGGGTTTTGCGGCTCCCAGTGTTTTCTTTACTGTGGGAAACGGGTCCAAATGGCTCTTTGAGTGGTACAGGTTGCCGACCCCTGCTCTATATGGACCATTTCCCCACAACATAACATAGACATGAATGTTCTGAAATATCTTTTAAGATCATTAGATGGTCATATTCATGATGTTATAACATTGAGTAAACATGTATGAAAGAGACAGGGTCTTTGTATCGACTACTTTAATTTGCTTTAATTTAATAAAAAAAAATTAGGTATGTGTACACAAGTATAGCTAACTATCCATTGATCAATACTTAAGTCATCTTTCTGTTGTGCTTTAGGCTCAGGGAAGAATATACGGCAAGTTGAAGGAGGAGAACTTCTTTGGACCGAAAGAAGAGGTGAAGCTGGAGACACACATCAAAGTAGCAGCAGCAGCTGCTGGCAGAGTTATTGGGAAGGGTGGAAAGACGGTGAGGGATATTTCCTGTTTTTTCTTTCTTTCTTTTTTCTTTGTGGTTTGAGACGGGCAGTCACAGCACCTATAGGCTCTGAGGGAAACCCTTAGTGTTATCTGCTGGTTGAGGTTACAAGATGCTAATCATTTAAACTGTACTCCTGTAGGTGAACGAGCTACAGAACTTAACTGCAGCTGAGGTGGTGGTTCCTAGAGAGCAGACTCCTGATGAGCAGGACCAGGTTATTGTCAAAATCATCGGCCACTTTTATGCAAGTCAGGTACGTTTCAAACAGGAACACATTTTATTGCTTCACTTTTAATACAGCTAACGCTTTAAGGTCCATGTTCCTCAAGTTACTAGATATTTCCTTACTTCTAGACAACATCTTGAAATATACAGATAGGTGACAAATTAAAGGAAAAGCCAACATACAAGTGTTTTAGTAAGGTTGTGGAGCGCCATGATGTCAAACGCGTACAAGCCTCTGGAACAATTCTTGAGGGCTGAAGACCATCTCTCAGTTGCTGTTTTGATGATGGTGCTGGTAGTCCAAAATCTCTCACAGGTGTTTAATTGGGTTAAGATCTGGTCATAGCATACAATTTACATTTTCATACTCTCATACTCTCAGGGATCATCCTGGAAGACACTACTCCCATCAGGATAGAAATACTTCATCATAGGATAAAACTGATCAGTCAGAATAACTTGTATTTATTTAGAGTGACCCTTGTACATTATAGCCATTAGTCAGTTTATCGAGTTATATCAACTTTTATCGACCCGAGTGCAGATGGTATCACGCTTTCTATATTTTAATGCTATGGTCTGTGCAGACTGGGACCTCTGGTGTTTAAGCAGTGTAATCGCATGAAATGCATAATTAATAGAATGATCTCGCACATAATCACATTATTGTATCACAATGCATCGTATCATGATGTAACGTTGCACCCCTGGGTGCTACTGAACAGTTTAAGCTGGTAGAAACTTTTGGACCAAGACAGTCATCAGGATGTCTGTGTGATTGATTGTTCTATTGATGATCTTAAGTATTTTTCTCCACGCATATGTCCAAGATGGGTAACCAAATCCAGCAGTGATACTTTGTTAAAGCACAGTACATTTGGCGATCAGAATGGCAACATTGTGAAGGATTATGGGTAAAAGGTATTATAGTAAAACATCTACAAAGTGCACGTAGTATATGGTAGGTTTAGTTGATAAAGTGGCCAGTGAGTAGAGGGTACAGACTAGGTGTACCTAATAAAGTGAGTGTCTGTGTATATATTTCTTAAAACTGCTCTTAATACTTAAAGCTGTATAGGTGACATGCTAGACAAATGTAATGGAATGACTATAAATTGAATAATGTCTTCTTTTTAGCTGGCCCAAAGGAAGATCAGAGACATTTTGACACAAGTTAAGCAGCAGCAGAAAGGTGGCATGGGAGGCTCTCAGGCAGCTCACCCACAGAACCTGTCAGAGCTTGGGCCCCACCAGGGAATGCCCCAAGAGCCTAGGAGGAAGTAACATTCTCCAGCCTGAAACTGGACGGACAGACGGATGGACAGACAGAGGAGAAACAGCAGACGGACTGACCGAGAGAGCAACACACAGACCCAGCGGTAGACAGGGAGAAAAGAGCATTTAACAAAGAGGGGAATAAAAAGGAAATAAAAATGCCTGAGAGAGTACAAGAGTTTAGAGAAAAGAAACTAGAACTTTGAGGGATTTAAAAATAGGTTTAAAAAAAAAAAGAAAAGAGAGAGAACTAGGAAACAGAGACCAGATGCCAGGTCGACTGACTGGGGATGGCAGGGATTCCTTGTGGCAGCTTATGAAATAATCATGGCAACGTGGCCTTGAGAGTCTTAAGAGAAGCTCTCATGAATTGTATCGTGCTTAGGGCACTCCTGCCATCACCAATCACTCATTTTAAGGGTGTTTTTTTAAGAAGAGCTATATGTATAGAAATGTTTATTCAGAGGTATTATTATGAAATGCAGTGAGGCAGAGGTGGGGAGAGGGCAGTGGAGTGGAGAACCCATCACATCGAGTCAATAAGATGGCACATCCTTTGCCTACAGGAAATTAAGGGAGGGGCCATAGCTGTTAACACTGCTCTTTAAGTCCCTGGCAGTAAACTGTTGAGGGTAAGGACAAATAAAGAAGAAAAATGAGGTTGTAAATATAATCTTCATGAATTTGTGTTGAAGCACAGTGAGGGTACAGTAAGTGGGCGGGCCGAGGCTGACCCTGCAGTTCTATTGCAGAGGCTCAGCTCCGAAATGTAAACTTCACCTCCAGCCCTGAACTACGCCCGCGATGCTCGTTGGTGCGTGGCCCACGCCCAAATGGCATATTTTATATATATTATATATATATGATATGTGAGTTAACCTGGCCCCTCAGAGAGCAGAGAAAACGGCAGTGGAAAGGGAATGTGGCACTGGGATCAGACCATCTTTCACAGAAATCTTTTGATATTTAAAATCATCTTTCAATGCCTGGGTTTTGCTGGTGTATGTTTTTAACCAAGATTAAACTGAATACTACTGTGCGAATTTCTGAGTTCTGAATTTTAAAAAAAATCTGACATTCCTTGCAGAGGAAAGATGGAATGGGATTAAATTATCATCCAAATTATACAAATTCGATGGACCTTAACCACAAGAGCCAATCTTCGAACAGTCGTGTTAACTTGATGAATGAATTTGGCCTTTGATTTAAGATCACATGAAAGATGCAGCCTCCCATGGCCCAGCTCTCCACCCTGCCTTTAGGTCAGAGGTCAACAGCGGGTGATGTCAAAATGGCTTCTGCACTCTCTCTCTCTCTCCCCTACTCCATTCGATGTATGCTGATGAGGAGGCCAGAAAGCTGGCTTTCTTCACTCATCTTCGAACAGATTAGATAGAAAAAAAAATAGAAACCTACCTCAGGGTATTGTTACCTCAGTGTTCCTAACGGCTATTTTTTTTTTTTTCTTTTCCTTTTTTTGGCTTGCTGGTGTTTTATATAAAAGCTGATAGTCCTGAATATTTTATTTTTTTAAGGAAAAAATATTTTTAGTTATTGTTAGATATTTTTTTTTTCTTCCCCCTAGCTTTCGTGTGTATGTGAGTGTGTATGAATGGTACCCCACACCTTTCCACATTTTTATTTAAAAAAAAAGATCCATATAGGCAAGAGTCTTACAATACCAATGCCTTGGCAGATTCTTTAGTTTTCCCTGGACCTATAACCAACTGACTTTTGAAGTCTCTGGCTTTTCGTGCAGTGGTGTGACAGTCATGGTGTTTTATCTCCTGACTCAAATGGGCATGAAAGGCTTAAAAGCGTATGACAAACTAACTTTCTTTTATTAATAACTGACAGTGGCTCTGACTGAAGGATGCATGTGTGCTTCTATCTGGCTTTATTTTGTTGGTTTCTCCAGCAATGTTGCCATGAATATTATGAACTGAAGGCCTGGAGTCTGCCTTGGTTGCCAGGTTTGTGCCATGACTGTATTTTTAGAAACAGCCCAGTGGCATCTCGGTAACTACATCGAGTTGTACATCAAGTGTAGGTTCAGCATAGTACTTACTCATCATCCTCTATGTACGTGTGATGGGATGTGTTTTTTGTTTTTTCTAAAAAAAAAATAATAATAATAAAAAAAAGAGAGAAAGAAAAAGAAAACAGATTAAGTGTATAGTTTTGTTTTTTTTTGTTTTTTTGTTGATGAAAAGTGGTTTGGGTGTTAAAGACAGAATAAAGACATCCTATCCTATGGTCTTAGTTAAACATTTTTTAACTGAATGAGAATACTTTGGAAAATGGGAGCGAAAAATAAAGAAAGCAGTCACTTAACAACAGACAGATTTAACCTGTATATAAATCGCTAAAGAAATACTGCAACTGAAAACTTTTTTGTATTTTTTTAATTAAAAAAAAAAGATATGTGGACAAAGCTGGGCAATATGTAGCGATTTGTAATGCGAAGGATTGATAGATACTGCCAGAATCCTTTTTCAATGAGTACACATTCCACCTGCGCATGGCTAAATGGCGCCTTTTTGTGTACTCATTTTCCACTCACGGGTTGAAATTGTTGCTTTTTGTTTACGCTTCCCTTTTTCTCAGTAGACACCAATGTTCAGGTTGCATTGATGTGGAAAATTTCCTCCTCAGGTGGGAAGGAAGTCTGTCTCTCTCTCTAGCCTATAGATTTCTGTCAGACCCTAAGACACGCACACCACTTTAGATTTGTTCAGACTGCAGCCTTTTGTTTAACAGCAAGCTTTATTTGGACATGACATCTGGTTGTGTACTGTTTCATCAGTTTTAGACGAAACAACAAAAAAAAAGAAAAAAAAAGAACATAACCGATAAATATTTAGGATATTTGTAGACTGGGGAATATGGAGTCAAGCTGTTCAATTTTAAATTGGAATGTAAGATGTAAAAGAGTTGAGAGGAAGATGGGCCGACATTTTTTATTTTTTTTTAATTTTTTTTTTGGTCTTTTCTTTTTTTAAATAAAATAAAATGTAGACATTTATTAAAGCCAACTTACATAGTTTAGGCTTAATGTTCTCACAGATTTGCTGGATATTAATTCTAGGTCACTAAAATGAGTAGTCATGCAGTGCTGCTGAATGTATGATGAATACTACACTCATCTCCCTCCTCTCCTTTTCACTTATTTCGTCCTCCATCTATTTCTCCTTTCATCCCTGTATGCAACTCGCAAGTTGTTTTTCCTTTACTCACACTATTTGCTACATGTGAATGACATTTCGTTGTTTGGGTTTGGTATAGACCTTGACCCTCTCTCACGCTGGCCTTGTTTGTGTCTGTTTTCTCAGTTCTGTTCAGTCGTTTGACCCTTGATTTCAGTTTTTATTTTTCACCCCCCCCCCCCCCCCCCCAAGAAATTTTGTATTACCTTTAATTGGATCAGTTATTCTCTCTCTCTCTCTCTCTATCTCTCTCGATCAGATTTCTTTAGAAAAGCACAGCGATCTCTTATACTGCTATTAGATCATTTTAAAATACTAACCAGTTACTTGTAATGCAGTTAACACCTGTGCCAAACAGATTTTTTTTTATTTACTCCGTAAAGACCCGATCTAGGTTGTTCAAACTGTTTTAGTGTAGTGTGAAGACTAATAACTTCCACTTCAGCACTCGCTCTGTTTAAGAAAGATATAATACAAAATACCACCCAAACCTGTATACTTTAAGTTTCAGGAACACAACTGCATGTTTATTTTGTGATTCTTATGCAATTCCTTCACAAGGACTGTTAATACTCTGGAAAGCATAGTATTATAAAAGGATAAAAATTAAAAAGTTCACAGATTTACACATAGGCAACAGATCTAACCTCATACTAGTCCGGTGTAGCAGACAGACAAATGCGCACCACAGGTAATTAATCCTACTAGTTTCTGGCCTTCGCTCAATGAAACCATTTGGGTGCTAATGACGAATTTAACCTCACATAACTAGGAAACGCTACCTCAAGACTTAGCCATAAGATTGTTTTATCAACCTGACGAGCGAAAGTGCATGTTACTTTTTTCACTTTAATTTCTTTAATTTATTTATTTTTTTTTCCCTGTTGCTTCTCGTTTTTGTTTTCAATCACTCTTTTATTTTAGAGTTGAGGCCATGATTGAGGGAAGGGAGGTGAGGATTTGGTGAGCAGTGATGATTTGGGTGTTTTGATGTTGAGAGGACTTGGTTTGTAGACTAGCAGTGAAGGATCAGGAACATGGAGAACCCTCTAGTTTAAACTACAATTAGTGTCACTACTAAGCCATTTCTTGAGAGCACACGAAAGTGTGAAGTATTGCCTTCACTCCTCATATGTAAATACCTACTAAAGGAGAAGTGCTCAGTAACCCTCAAAGACCCTCAATTACTCTACCTCCTGACTCTACTTATTTTCAATCTCCCATTAAACCAGTGCTCCATAGAAACAGCCACAGAGTTCACTTGGTTGTGTTGTTAAAAGTTACCCGGACAGGTGTACTGGTGTTTCTTTTGTAATGACTGATGTTGGATGTGACTGAGTTCCAGATCAGCATCAAGGGAAACTGGAGTCCCTCTCTTCCTCAGCTTTCCACCCCATAGTCCTTCCTTTTAATTTCATCTTCAGTCATGGAGCACGAAACCTATATTCAAGTAAAAAAAGAAAAGTGTTTTTTTTTTTTGGTTGATCTACCTCTTGGAGAACAAATGAATAAATAGGACAAATGTAAAATGGGGGGAAAAGGACAAAAATAAAAAAAAAATCTTTGTTTTGAAAAAGTCTCAAATGAAAAATAAGTAATAAATAATGATGTAAACAAATGGGTAGAAGAATCTCCATATACTGTAGTGGATAGTGTATTAATAAAAAAAAAAAATACTTTTTCTTCCAAAGATGATTTTTTTTTCTTGCCATTATTTAGACCATTATTCAAGATTGATTTAAATAAAAATAAATGGAATGGGGAGGGAAAGTAAAAAGAAAAATATCAATTTCATTATTCAATATCTTTATTTTTTTTTTTTCATTCCTCATTAGATTGACTTATGTTTTTAAGTTTGCAATTCTTCATCCTTTTATTTGATAAATTTTTCTGATTGCTTTTTTGGAATGACATAGGATTGTATCTCATTTTGGATGCATTAGAATTTTCTCTCTATCTCTCTCACTCTATGTGAACTGCAACATAGTACTCATTGAGACATTGCAGAGCAGCATGATACTGAAATCAATTCTTTTTTTTTTTTTTTTTTTTAAATCTGTATTGATGCAACAGGCAAGTAAGGGCCTATTTAGCTGACTAGGGCACAGTTTAGGAAGAGGAGAGGAAGAAGAGTGATGTATCACATCTAGCCCCACCCCACAGCCCCCTCTTATGCCAGGTGCCATGGACACTAGCTGGACTTTCAACTTTCTGCCTGCCAGTTTTCTTTCATTTCTCATCCATATTTGTTCTGAACTTCTTGTAAACAATACAGAGCATAGATATGAATGTGTTATTAAAAGATGAAAAAAACGGTAAACGTGTCTCAGCTGTATTTCTGTGGGTGGGTGTACTGTCAAATACATAAGGCTTTTTTATTCAGTGTGGTCTAAAATAAAAGTGCCATAAAAGCTCCCCAACTTAATCCTTTTTGAGCTAAACTGATATTTTGTTTATAATGTATATTATATAAACTGTTCAGGGAAGCAAATTCCAAGGATTGGACCTGGAATGCCACATTGCTATAAACTATATTAAACAATGCATATCTTGCCACAGAGCAAAGAGCGTTAAAGCTGTTCTTGAGAAAGGCGAATCAACTCAATGACCTGGCCAGCAAACAATCCAGAATTCCTTCTGATTGAAAATTTATGGTGGAAATAACTAAATAAATAATTGGTCCATAACAAGGCACCGTCCTGTAAAGCTGATCTGTCAACCACTATCCGAGAAAGTTGTAATCAGCTTGATGGAGAATATTGTTTTTCATTAGTGAAGTCCATGTCTAAAAGAATTCAGGCTGTCATAAAGCCAGAGGAGGAGCAACAAAGTACTAATTTTGATTTGTTTTTTTTGTAGATGATACCATATTTTTTCCCTCTACTTGATCTGGAAAAAAAATTATGCCATTAATTAAAAGATTTGATTCAAAATGTTTGAGGTATGTGAAGCCAGAATGTTCAGCTATTAAACAAAAATTGTTTTGTGTTGTATCTGTGATTTATTTATTTGTAAAGTAAGAAATCCGGGTGAGCATACTCGCTCGAAGTGTGGTGATTCCATAATATTTGCCAGCAGTTGTATAATAGTAAGACTAGTGTAATAATTTCTGTAGTATAATATTGGATTGGCAAATAAATTATAGAAATAATATGAAATCAATGAGCAGTTTTAATCGGATGGGCTATAGTTTGAAGGAATCATCCTACTGTATAATATTTTAAAAACTTTCATATTTTAGTCTGTTTTCAGTAAAACCTGAAACAGCAAAGAGTCGCAATAACTGTTTTAAATAATAAATGTAAACATATTTAGTAGTCATAACTGTAGAGCGCACAAAATTGTCTACAAAATTGCTCTGAATTCTACACAGCCCATGCAAAGAACACTCCAACCTCTGGATTCCTCAACAGTTCTTTGCTAAAAGTCTTAAACAGGTTGGGGCCCCTTTCTGACAGGGAACTGTTTATATAAGGGTTCTTTGACCTGTGTATACTGAAGATGGTTTAGCAGACCAAGGGCATTAAAGCAGTATTTATTAACTTGGCTAGCTAGCTAGCCAACACAGAGCTTAGTTTGACAGCCCTGGACTTTGTTTTACGACAGTGGAAATTTTTTTTTTTATTTTTTATTTTTATTTTTTTTTTTTTTTTTTGGTCCGGTCACATTGTCATTATGATTTACACTGACATTTAGCAGATGGCGAGAATCATAAATTGAGGACTACAGATTGTAAACAACTCTTGGATTGATGAGCTGTCAGAAACGTCCACCTCCCATCCAGTACAGCGTGGAAATAGCCTCAACACTCCTTAAAATGGCCATGCATGTAGGAGCACAAACTGTGAGAAAGTCGCCAAAATCTTTCCATAATCATTTTAATATCAAACAAGGTTGGAGAGGGGCAAGTGGTAACCATGTTATGGACATTGGTGTCCAACAAACTCGGGGGAAGGACACACAAGCGAATGTATCGTTAATGGTCAAAAACCGGAAGTGACGTTAGCCTAGCCTACTTCGTGGGTGTGCAAATATCAACAGTTAATTGACGTTAAAAACAAACCAAGCCATGGTATGATGCCTTCTATACTAAACTAAAGTTACCTACTATTTATATATCTAGTTACTTACTAGACCAGTTAATTTAGACCAGTTTCTATCCTAAGTGCTTGATTTAACTATCTACAATAAACGGCCATAATTTAGAGTTTTAATGGACTCTTTATTGTTTTGGCACCAAAATGATATCAGAATAACTTTTGATTATTTTTTTTTTTTAACAAAAACGATGGATGACACATTAAAGCTCTTATTCAGTTAGATAAATGAACAAAAGCCTCGAGGATCAAATATTAACACAACAGTTATTAACAATCGCCTGTAGCTACTAAAGAAATACAGTTTACATTTCCATGAAATAATCGTTTAAGAAAAAACATTCCTTCTCTTTACATTCGTTAGGTTTTGTTTGCAAACTAGATTTTCGACAGGAAACCAGACCTGCTAATATTTATTAGACTATATGCTGTAATTTTCCAACTCGAAGCAATCTAATTACACCCGTTATGTATTGAAATATACAATATATAGCCTACATACGCTACCAATAAATTTCTGTATTTTATTATCACTTTGCCAATTTTAAATAGCCATTTTCTCATCGACAGAAATGTATTCAAAGGAGAACATTTTGGTCAAGAACAAAAAAAAAAAATCAATGATAGTCTGCAGTTGCTGCTGTTTGTTTTCAATTATTTAATTGAGTTGTTAAATAGTCTAATACAGTAAAGCTTTTTTTTAACATTAGGGATTACTCAATTTGAAATTATACCAACAGGTACGCATATAAAACTCGTGACATAATATACTATAGTAGCTGATGTTCATACTTAATCGAAGTATAGGCTATAATCAAAAGCATATTTATACCATTTGGATGCGTATTTTAAGCTATTTAATTATTTGACAGATCTGATGCGATATTAGCCTATATTTTATTTTAAAATACCGTGAAATACAAGAACCTAAAACATTAAGGCTATTTAAATGTACAGTAGGTTTACTCGCGTGCGTTATTACTGCTCTCCAGATGTTGAGATGAAGTTGCAGAAGGGTTCATCTAAATGTGCTAGATACTGTATATCTCAGAGGAACTAGCTCAACAGGAATTAAAGAACTAAAACCAAATATGATACGTCTATATAACTTAATATATATTAGCTTAATATACATAATTAATATACATATTTACAGAACAGGTCCTCGGAAATATTAATCTCATAATGTAAACATGAGTAAGATCGGGTAAATATTTGGGATAGAAATCACTTCTGTTCATGGACATGTAGGCTGCATGCTGTGACCGACGTGAAACGGTGGAAACAAGAACACAGGAAGTGTTGATGTATTTTCAACTTGGAGTCTACCATTGTTCAATAACGTGATAAAAAAATAAGATGAAACTAGCTATCTAGATCGAATTAGCAGGTCACTTGAATTGAATGGGTTTAAAATCATAATGTTTCTTGTAGGATGGAAATCTTATCTGAAGTTCAACACTTAAAACGAGTGCCAATATGTAATTGTAATAAAATGCAGGAATTTATTGTTTATAAGAACGTTTTGAGTCCACAGTTTAATACAATGTAACTTTGTGGGGTTTTATGGATGAACATTTTAGGAATAAAAAGTTTTAATGGCTCCAGTAACATGCCTAATATTTGACTAGATCTGTCTGCCTGTCTGTCTGTCTGTTGGTCTGACTGACTGACTGTCTGTCTGTCTGTCTGTTGGTCTGACTGACTGACTGACTGACTGACTGTCTGTCTGGCTGACTGACTGACTGACATAAAAGGGATGCTAAAAGTCTCCGAACCTCTGTTCTGCACTTATAAAAATAAAGGAGGCTCATCAATGGTTCTTTACAGCACCATAGATTCTGCAAGGAACTTATTCTTGTTAAGAACCATTTATTATTATATTCACTTTATTATTATATTATTATATTTGGTTATTTGGAGATTAAAGAATTTATTTCATTATAGGTTCTTCAATGTGTCATCCCTTAACAGGTTAAACCCTGTAAGGTTCTTTGTGGGACTGGAAAACGTTCTCCTGACATCATTCTTAAAAACCTTACTGCTCCTTAAAGCACTAACCAAGGGTTGTTTTTTAAAGACAATAAGATAGCATAGTTTCTTATGCCAGTACTTTGAAGAACCATTTCTGCATTATTTAAAGCACCAGTAAATAGACGGTTCTCTGAAGAACTTGAGGGTAAAATGTTCTCAATGCTAACTTTAAAGGGTTCGCCTATGGCATCAGGCTGAACCCCCCTTTTTGTTTCTAACTGGAACCTTTATTTTTAAGAGTTTAGACCATGGGACCGCACTACAGTGAAAAGAGAAATATTTATTTTTTTTATTTATTAATTTATAAGTTTTCACATCGTACAGAAACCACACCCGCGATGCGCCACACTCCAGTCCACCTGGGGGCGATAATGCACCGAGTAGCTAGTTTTGCAAGCAGTCATTAAAATGAGTAAAAGAAGAAGAAGAAAAAGAAGTTGAAGAGGCGGGGCTGATACTGACCAATAAGAATCGCGCGGGTAAGTTTCAAAACAAAAATGGCGACGGAAAGAGCAGCTGTGTACGTATGTTTTGGGAACGCGCTAATAAATAAATAAATAAATGCATAAAAAATAGACTTTACAATAACAAGAAAATAACAACAAAACAATATGTACAGTATAAATATCGTTATTTTGTTCCTAAAGTATCCACATTGTTGTGTGTTAAATAGCAGGAAGGATTGTATACTTTGTGTGTAAGTAACGTTAGGCTCTAGTCAGCTCGCTAGTGTTACTGGGCAGATTTTGTCAGTAGAAGTGGTGTTACCAGCGCTGTAGGATTGAAGAACTTCTACTTGTCTTATTTTTTAACTGTCCTCTCTGAATGTAGGATATTAGAAAGAACTGGTCCGTCTCTTTTGAAGACATGCGACTCCACCGAGGCTCAGGACTCTGGAGAGGGAAAAGTTATGACCGCTTATTTAATGGTAAGAATTGGTCTAAGTCACAGGTTCTCAACCCTGGTAATGGAGTACTCCCTATCTGAAAACGATACTGTTTTTACTGCTCCAAATACACCAGGAAGGTTTGTTAAGCAACTGATTAGTTGAATTAAGTGTTTAGAGCAAGGAAAATATTAACATGTGCAGGACACTGGATATTCTTGGACCATTGTTGGGAACCTGTGGTCTAGGTCAGGGGTTCTCAAACCTGTCCTGGAGGACCCCAGTACTGTACATTTTGTATGTCTCACTTATCTGACACCAAATCCAGGTCTTGCAGTCTGTACTTATGAGCTGATGAGTTGAATCAGGTGTGTTAGATGAGGGAGACATACAAAAATGTGCAGTGCTAGGGGTCCTCCAGGACATGTTTGAGAAGCACTGGTCTAGGTGAACATATGTAGACAAGGAAGCACTTAAACCAAATCATGTATTCTCTTGGACGTGCAGTACTGTAATTTTTCACATTGTCTTGTAGTATGTATATGGATATTTTACCATCTGTCTTGTTTCTTTCGAATAGGATTGCAGACGGAAACAGAAGATCATGTGCCATCAGCATGGTGTCATGGATGACATGTTGAAGCTTCTTGCAGGTCTGGAGTCAGCAGAGCAGTTCCTCAATGAACCATGTCCACCTAATCCAGGTTAGAGGGATGTTTTTTTTCCTTACAGTGCTTAGTAGAATGGAATCCTGTTTTTGTTTGTGTATCAGTAGCTGAATAATGGTACATGCACTAGGTGGACCTTGGGAAATGCTAATTGATTGTGTGTACTCATGTACACAGACACTGAGGCCAGTGCTCCCTGGAAGGCTTTGAAAGCAGATTATCTTGAGCAGGTCCAGGAAGTGGAAGGGCTGATAGGCACACTGGTGGAACGCATGGACGAGCTAATCAAAAAACGTCAAAGGCTGGAGGCACTACTGGTAGACCTGGAAAAGAAAGTAATTTGATCTACTCCCTCCCAAGCACTTTTTATGTCTTTGTCTTTTCTATTCACATAGTCTTTGATTGAAGTGAATCGTTAGAGAAATATCCCTGTCGATTGTCCTTTTGGCTTAAACTTGCCTCATATTGTTTTCACAAAATCATCGAGTTCTCCTCAATGCAAATCTTTTCTGTGGCCTTATTGGAGACAGTATATAAATAACGTTCTGTAAATGACACTCAGATACCTAAATATGATCTCTTTCAGAAAGAGGAGTGCAAGGAACAAGAGCGAGCTGCACTACAATCGAAGCAGAGGGCTGAGGTAAGCTTTCATTTAGTAGTTTAATCATGATCCAACTCACTATTCCAAAAGAACAAGGTGACTGGTTTTAAACTTGGGGAAAGAAAACCCGTTGTTATTGATTCAGGGGACAAAGATTTCTAGCTGGTGAGCTGCTGTGGTTGACCCTGACAATACCTAAATAGCAATTGACAATTGGCGCCATGTCAGGGATGTCTAGTTGGAGCAAAACCCCAATTTCAGGCATGGAAAAAGTCAGACTACTCTGTGATTGGCAAGGAGCCAAAACCAATCGGAAGGAAGAGAGCGATAGCATGTGACAGAGTAAATATACAGGAGAGTGAATGCATAGAATATTATTCTTAATAATATTAATTCTTATAATGATGGATGATAGTCATCTGATTTATTGCTGTTGTGGAATTTATATTGTTATCCTGGATGAAGTTGTTGAGATAAATAACTCGTGATAGCTGGATAGTGACTAACGAAGGTGTGAGTGCTTCATGCTCTCTGCTTGAACCTTGCATGGATTATGTGGTTTGATATACAGCCTTGAATTCTGTCAGAATGTGTGCATACAATGCAACTCGTTACAAATAATAGTACTTCTGCATGTAGCAGTTCTTCTACCAGAATGTGAAATTCCCAAAAAATATTTTGCACTAATTTTCATATGACCTTATGCCAAAAATCATACTTTTTTCTGACCCACAGAAACTGATGAATCTGCAAATAGATGATTCCCTGCAGAGAGCCCAGGATGCCCTGCGTGCTTGTGACAGACGGCTTTCTGAACTCAAAATTCAAGTAGACGATTGTTTAGCCAAGGTGTCTAATTGGACGACTTTTAGAGACAGGTGAGAAGCATCTTTGACAAGGTTTGAATGTGAGAAAAATGCAGTCTGTATAGTACCAATCTGCTTATCCGCACATCAGTATCGTATGGGGAATTGGGACATGCTCACCTTTATGCATAGTAAACAGTGTTTGTTGAAGCAGCCGCATGAGGCCGTTGCATGCCAAAATACACTACTGGTCAAAAGTTTGGAGACACTTGACTAAAATGTTTCTCATGATCTTAAACATCTTTTGATCTGAAGGTGTATGATTGATTAAATGTTTGAAATCAATGTTGTAGACAAAAATATAACTGTGCCAACACATTCATTTCTTACATTAGAAAACTTACATTTTATTTCCAAAAAAAAATTTTTTTTTAATGGATGACTTGGAGCGAAATATTCCGAAAAGCAGTCAAGAAGAGTATAGCGTATTTGGGAACTCCTTCAATCCTGTTTAAAAAGCATCTCCAGGGGATTCCTCAAGAACCTGATTGAGAAAATACCAAGAATACATTTCTGTAAAATTCTAGGCAAAAAAGGTGTCTATGTTGAATATAAAAAAAAACTCAATTCATTTAATATATTTTGGATTTTTTTTTATTACTACATAATTCCCATAGTTCCATTTGTGTTACTCCAGAGTTTTGATGTATTATTATTATTATTATTATTATTATTATTATTATTATTATTATTATTGTAGTAGTAAAAAGTGGGGGGGGGGGCATAAAAGTAAAGAATGAGTGTCTAAACTTTTGACCCATAGTTTAGAAGATATTTGTTTAACAGATGGTAATGAATGCGTATGATTCTGTGTATAGGCAATAGGGCTGCAACTAATGATTATTCTCATATATCATAATCGATTTGTTGGCCGATTTATTATTTATTTATTTTCCGATTAATTGGATGTTTTTTTGGTTAGCAAACTTTCAGCACCTTTTTTTTGTTTGTTTATTTAAAATAAAATCCCAATACACACACTAGAATATATATTATTCCTTTAGGACTGTAGTTTAATTCAGTGCTTTTTGTGCATCTATAAAAAGTAATGCGTAAATACTTATAAATATATCAAATTTATTTTAATGCATTACTATTTATGGATGCACAAAAAGCACTGAATTCTACAGTCTTTGCAATCCTTGGTTGATTGGTAGAAACTGTCATTCCCCAGGGATACCATTCAAATTCCATTGGTACAAATACCAGGTTCAGTTAAATTTTATTGTTGGTGTGACATTTAATTTTACTCTCTGAATTATTATCTTTTGTTTAATTTATAAATCAGTGCAACACTTGAACTTGTCTAAAAGTCACAGGTTTTTGCAAATGATTTTCATTTGTAAATAAATGTAAAATAAATTGATCAATGAGCAATCGTTAGCTCAGCTAATGTAATATTGTGAATGCACGTGAATAACCGAATTTATTCATTTTAAAACATCTCATTTGAATATTTTTTGATCAAGGTTTCTTTATTAACGTTTTCCAACTCAAATATATACAGCAAATAAACAAAACAACCCCCCTCCCCCCAGTGCCAGACACAGAACATACAAATTACAAAGCCAGACCACCATGCAAAAGAAACAATCATAGACAATTAACACATAATACTGTCAGCATCCATGTCCCTAACAAAGAACAGAAAAGGTTGCCAAATTTTCTCAAATTTCCCAGTCGCTCCCCTGACAGTGTACCTAATCTTTTCCAACTTAAGATGACACATGATGTCCCTGACCCAGTGACCATACACTGGTGGAGCAGGATCCTTCCATCTAAACAATATTAATCTCCTGCCCAGGAGAGTACAGAAGGACATCATGCTGGTCTCATACCGTTTAAAAGGAGAATCCTCCGGGGTCACCCCAAACAGTGCAATAAGAGGGGACGGCTGTACTATACTTCCCAATATCCTAGTAAAGGTATCAAATATAGATTGCCAGAATGTGTACATCTTCTGACAAGTCCAGAACATATGCAGCAGAGTGGCTGGGGCCTGTCTGCATCGATCACATGTGGGATCAATGTCGCAATTAATCTTTGAGAGTCTAGTTTTGGACCAATGCAGACGGTGAACAATTTTAAATTGGACAACCGCATGTCTGAGACATATGGAGGAGAAGAAAATCCCCTTGATTACCTTGCACCAATCAGTATCAGAAATTGATTCGCCCAGGTCCGTCTCCCATTTACTCTTGAGGGGATCAAGTGACGACAACTCATGCATGCTGAGTAGGTCTTAGATAGCCCTTATTGTCTGCTTCTTAGCCAGTTTACATTTAAAAACTCAATTTAATAGAGAATCGGAAGGGCACAATGGGATGGTGTCCGAATTTAAGACCACAAAGCTTCTAAGCTGCAAATATTTATAAAAAAGCAATCTGGGAATGTCATATTTCTGCGTTAGCTGCTCAAACGAGCCAAAAAACGCCCTCAAAGTAGAGGTCAGACAGTAAGACAGCCCCCTTATTAGACCAAGTAACAAAAGACTTATCCATCAAAGGTGGGATAAACAGATGATTGGTTGCAATAGGCCCCATGAATGACAAGCCCCCAAGAGAGAAAGATCTTCTAAACTGATCCCAAATTTTGATTGAGTTAATAACAACTGGATTAGAGGTAAAGCTAGACAGAGGTTGTGCGAATGGTAACTTGGCACACAGTAGGGCCGCCAGGGAGGTGGACGCAGTAGACACCCCCTCCATAATTGTCCATACAGGGGCTGCCACACTCTCCCCCATCCAGTACAACAGTGATCTTATATTAGCTGCCCAGTAATGGTACATGAAGTTTGGAAGTGCCATCCTTCCCTTCACTCGAGGTCTCTGCAATATATGCCTTTTGATCCGTGGTGGCTTTTTGTTGCAGATGAAGGATGATATCTGATTGTTCAGTTTCGAAAAGAAAGACTTGGTAAGAAACATTGGGAAACACTGAAAAACATATAAAAAATTTAGGCAGCACATTCATCTTTATAGTATTGATTCTGCCCCAGGGAGAGAGGCAGGGAGTCCCACCGCTCTATATCTTGCCTCAGATTGGACAATACGGGCTGATAATTAGCAAGGTATAGATCTTTTATAACTATGCGTAACCCACACCCCGAGATTCTTGAATTTCTTTAGACAAATTTTGAAAGGAAATGAGTCCAGCGGTACCTGTATGGCCTCCTCCCCAACAGGCATCAGCTCACTTTTTTGAATATTGATCTTATAGCCCGATATTCTACCGAAAGCCTCGAGTAGGGTCATTAGTTTAGGGAGACTCTCAAGGGGCTGTGAGATGAACAAAAGCATGTCATCCGCATACAAAGAAACGTTATGCTCTATCCCCACATGCCAGATACCCCTAATGCCAGTATTCTGTCTTAGCGCTACAGCCAATTTCTCCATCGCCACGGCAAATAGCAGTGGCAATAGAGGACAGCCCTGTCTTGTACCCCGCTGGAGCTCGACGTAGGTGGACAAATTATTATTATTAGTACGAACAGGCGTCCTGGGAGACGTATATAAAAGTTTGATCCATGATACAAACCTAGGACCAAATCCAAATCTCTCCAGCGCGCTGAAAATATAGCCCCACTCTGACTGGTCAAATGCCTTTTCAGCGTCAAGTGAAAGCACCACTTCCGGGGTACCAGGTGGAGAGGGGCTATAGAGGATATTGAAGAGGCCTCTGATGTTGAAAAAAAGAGTATCTATTCTTAATAAATCCTGTTTGGTCCTGAGATATAATGGATGAAGAACTCCCTCCAAGCGACGTGCCAAAGTTTTAGCTAGGATTTTAACATCGGTATTTAATAAACAAAATTGGATGGTAAGAGCTGCACTCGAGGGCTCTTATCCTTCTTAAGGAGTAAGGAGGTAACTGCTTCACGCATAGTAGATGGCAGGGCTCTCAAGGAGAGCGACTCCCTAAAAACTGACAGTAACAAAGGGGAGAGTTGCCTTGAAAACTTTCTATAGAAATCGTCTGGATAGCCATCCGGTCCATGGGGACTTGCCGTTTTGCATGGAACCAATTGCCGATGCCATCTACCCAACCGAGAGATCCTCTTCCAATTGTGCGGCATCCCCTGAATCTAAGGACGGAACATGCAGGGTCTTGAAGTCTTTCAATGCAGAAGGGTCTACAGATGGGTCGGAGCTGTATAGGGACATATAAAAAGCTTGAAAGCTGGAATTAATCTTATGATTATCTGTATTTTTCGAGCCCTGCTCATCGTATACTTCAGAGATGGACAGATTAGCAGTCCTCCTTCTTAGCTGGTGGGCAAGAACCAGTCCAGCCTTCTCCCCATGCTCATAAAACCCACATCGTGATTTGGAGATAAGATACTCAGCCTGTTTCGTCGATAAAAGTTTGAACTCTGTCTGCAGCGACAAACGCCTCCTCAAAAAATCTGCAGAAGGTGATTGGCCATAAGCCCTATTCATCTTAAGAATCTCTTCCGCCAGTTCCCCTAGTCGAGCCATATTCAGTCTCTTCTGATTAGCACAGTATGAGATGACCTGACCTCGTAAATACGCCTTCAGCGACTCCCAAATAGTCAGGGAAGACATTCCAGGTGTCTGATTAGTATAAAAAAAACCCTAAATTTCAGATGCATTAAAACTAGTAAATACATCATCCGACAGGAGCAGAGGATTAAGTCTCCAAGAGCGATAGTTGTATTGTATATTCGGGATGCGCATTCCCATAGTCAAGGGACAGTGGTCTGAAATAACTATAGGCTCATAGTCACATCTAGTTATGAGGGGAAGCATTTTTTTTTGTCCAAAAAGAAATAGTCTATATGGGAATATTTGTTATGAACCGAGGAGAAAAGGGAGTAGCTCCTGGAAGCAGGGTTGCGAAAACGCCACACGTGCACCACGCTGTACGATTCAAGGAAGAGCTGAATAGAACGTGCCACCCCAGACAGGGACGAGGATCTAGGTGAGCTACGATCCAGCACAGGCGAGAGAGTACAATTCATATCACTGCCGAGGATAAGGTAATGTGATGCCATATTTGGTAGTGTTACGACCCAGTCTAGGTTGACCCGCACAGAGTAACCGGCTCGCGAATTTGCGTTGATTGATTCTTTTTAAGTGTAGGTGAAGGAGCCAAGAAAATAGAGCCACACCAGATTGTTCAACAATTGAGGTATATTCAGTGACACAGAATGTATACACAGGTGTTGTATAAAT
>JAFFST010046386.1:13190-27748 GCA_022414735.1 Noturus placidus | reverse complement strand
CTACGATGGCATCTTTCCTCACAGGACCCAGGCTTCTATGAGAGTGGTCCACAAGCACATCTCTATCCAGCTGTAATGTTTCTCTCAGTAGCTCCGAGACCGATTTTGTGGAACTGGATCCATTCGTTTCTGCCACCCCCAGAATTCTTATATTGCATCTCCTCAGTCTGCCCGCCATATCCTCACATTTATTTCTGAGTCCATTCATCTCCACTGCTAGGTCCTTTACCATATTCTGTAGACCTGCCACTACATCCGAACAGGTCGTTAGCCCACCTTCCACCTCTTTGATAGTGGTTTTCACCTGGTTGATTTCGGAGCGCATGGCGGCCATATTGTTTTGTATCTCAGCTTTCACCACTTGGAACTCGCTTTTAAGAAAGTTGAAACTTTCCACAAGTGCGCTTCTCAACTCCGTCTTTATCACCATTTTCGGCCCTTAGCGAAAGCAGGATATCCACCTTCAAGGATTCAGCGTCTAACTTCTGTCTGTTCGGCCAGCGGAACTCACAGCTGAAGCGTTGCTGGGTCTAGACTTGGCTGACTTGATGAATTTATATTTTCGCAAGTTAACCGCCATTTTTCCACAAATAAACACTCAATCAGATTATGAAAGTATGTTAGAAACCGGGTTTGTTAGTATTGAACTCTGAAAAACACTTATTAACTTAAAAAAACAGAAGTTCGACGGGAACTCAAACTAAACCAACCTACTCCATGTCCCGCTCGACAGCGCGCAGCCCCCCCCCCCATTTGAATATATTTTGATACATTTTAACAAAAATATATTATATTATTTAAACATTTTAAAACCTTTCCTACGGACTCCCTGGAATTACACCACTGACCACTAGGTAACACTGCACTAGACGGTAGGAAGGAGTACGAAGTGCATTGTGTAAGTGTATACTACGTCATATGGGACAATTTTTAGTATTTACTCTCAGAACTGTTTTCAGAACAGAAGTAATGTAATGAGTAAATGTAACGTGCGCAGACCAACTAATTAATAATGAGATTCGTTGACCACGATTTTATTTTCATTATCGATTTTATCGATTAGTTGTTGTAGCTCTAATAGGCATGCAAGTCTCATCAAATCTCTGAAATGGTGAGTAGTTCTGAAGACAGCTTTCAGTTATTTAAATTATTCTTGTTATTATTCTTGTTGTTGTTGTTGTTGTTATTATTATTATTATTATTATTATTATTATTATTATTATTATTATTATGATTAGAAAAGCAAAAACTTTCTCTAGTTTTCTCAAGCTTAATTTTAATTAAGTCACGTCAATAAGACAGTCTTTACTTGCTGCTGGAAATGCTAGCACCCCACATAAGAAAATGCAATACACAAAATGTAGACACCATAATTAACTAGCGATCCTTTTTACTTGTTAAGTTTAGTGTGTACTTTTAAACTGTGAATTAGAAATAGCTGGAGTCATTGCAACCTGCCCACTCTTTCAGTGCATAACCTGCTTTGGGTATCCCACATCGACTTAACTGTAACTGTATCCTCTTTCAGGTTGCAGGCTACCCTGGATGTCACTCAGGCTAATATGCAGTACAAGTTGATGTCCGCGAGCCCCTCTGAGATGTGTGTAGTGCTTCTGCCCCGCTCCACACAACAGTCCCTGCAGCCTCTTCATCTGTCCATCACCATGACCACAGAAGACCACTTCCGCCTGCAGGTGAAATTTTTTTTTTATTTTTTATCAGCGATTTATTTGTGCCAGTTTTGTGACCCTGAGAACAAGTGAATAGGTGTTGCTTGTGTTTAAGATATGTATTTTCCGATCCAGGTTTTTCAGGGCACTGCAGGCCTCTTGGAGGAGTCAGTGGCAGGCCCTGTAAGAGAGCTGAGTGCTGCGCTGTTGGAAGTGATGGAGTGCTACATTAGTCAAGGAAAGATGCTTGCTGAAATCCAGGCTTTGCATTCCAGGTACAGAGTCCACAACACAGTCCACAGAACACAAGCTGCCACATCAGGGAAGCTTTCTATTTTTGAAATTGTAAAACAGTCATTAAATAATGACATCCTACATACATCCAAAATCACACGTTAAATATTACTACATATTTTAAATATTATTGTGCGGAGTTTGCATGTTCTCCCCGTGCGTCGGGGGTTTCCTCCGGGTACTCCGGTTTCCTCCTCCAGTCCAAAGACATGCATGGTAGGCTGATTGGCGTGTCTAAAGTGTCCGTAGTGTGTGAATGTGTATGTGATTGTGCCCTGCGATGGACTGGCACCCTGTCCAGGGTGTACTCCGCCTTGTGGCCGATGATCCCTGAGATAGACTCCAGGTTCCTCGTGACCCTGAAAGAGGAGTAAGTGGTAGAGGATGGATGGATGGATGTAAATATACATGATTTGTCATTGTAGCATCTGCCTTACACAGTTCACTTAAAGTCATCAGATGCTTTTTGTTTCTGTTCAGTTCTGGCACCTGAAATGTTCTGGCACTTCCTGTAACCAGATTTGGATAGCTTGCTTCATTTTAGTAAAATGTGACCGTCTCCTTCAGGTGAAATGTTTAACATAAAAAAAAAAATTTGCCTCAGGTTTGCAATCGACTGGTGTCCAGCAAAGCGCCTGCTGATCTTCCTCAAGTCCGCCACCACAGTGTGCCACCTGGAGCTGGACGAGGGTTACCCGTCAAGCGGCTGCGCCAAACTGCTTGCTGTGCACAAAGATGGAAACCTTCTCAATCTCTCTGCCCTCCAGGTAAAACTGTCAGGAAAGATCTTGTTGTGATTGATCTCATTGCAGGGTGTCTCCTGTGTCTGAGAATTGCAGAAGTTAGTTGCGTCTTGGGGTCAGAAAGTCTCTAAAACTGCAATCTGAAGAAAAAAAATTCACCTGCGTCACCACAAATTGTGTTTGGAAGGGTTTCAAGAAAAAACCTCTACTCTCGTCCAAAAACAAACTCAAGCATACTGGAACTTCAAATGTGATCCGATTCTATGGCCAAATTAAACCAGAATAGAGCTTTTTATCAATTAATACCATGAATGGTTTTGGTGCACACAGAGTGGTAGCCATATTGAAATGTGCTTCATGCCCATGGTTAAATATGATGGGGGCTCATTAATGTTTTGGGGCTGTTTTTCTGCAAGACGACCTGGACATTTTGTTAGTATACATGGTATCATTGACTCAAATTCAACAGATAATAAATGAAAACCAGACTGCCTCTGCCATAAAGCTTAAAATGGGGTAAATATCAACACAAAACTGGTTTACTGACCATAAATGCCATGGCTATCCCAGTCCCCTGACTTGAAACCCATAGAAAACCTGTGGGGTGATCTGAAGAGGAGGGTCCACCAGTGTGGAAATATGAAACATCTGGTGAGATTCTGTATGGAGAAATGGTCTCAGGTTTATTCTCCAACCTCATCAGGCATTATTGAAGGAGCTGTTATCTTGGAAAAGGGAGGGAGTACAAAGCTTTGACTAAAAGGTTGCCAATAATTGTTGCACACCTATTTTTAATAAATATATTTTTTTATAAAGAATGTTTTTTCGTAATTTGTGGTTTTTTTTTTTTTTCTTTTTTTCAGCCCGTTGTGATGAATCCTACTCTGACAGATTGGCTTGAGTTTCTCTCCTTATATCCGGATTTCTGAACACAGCCTACAGCATCCTGCTAGTCAGGTGGAATAGGGTCCCAAAGTGAAGCAATGCAAAAATGTTTACTGTGGTTGCATCTCACCTGTATGTATATAATAGAATAATCTTAACTGGTAATGTATGTAACCTGTAAAAATAATTATACAATGCTATTAGTACCTGTCTACACCAGGTAATGCATCAATCAGAACAGATTTTGAGAATCAAGTGTTGTTTTTTTGTGTTTGTCTTGTTCTACGTATGCTATCTTACTGTCTTTATATAGGAAACTTCTGTAGGTGCTACCGAATCATTCTGTATATTTTTTTTCTATAAAAAAAGTCCCATAATAGATCTTTTAAAACTTATCTGAAAGTAAATATAGAGAATTGATCAACTGTTATCTCACTATACACTCATGGGCCACTTAAATATTCACGCCTTTACCTTTAAATATTTACACCTAAACCTTAGAATGGGTTTAAAAAAAAAAAAAAGTAAATGTTATGTCGGTGACCATGGCATGGTTTTTAGGATTTTAGAAACTGCTGATCCTCTAAGGTTTACACAGAATGGTGTGAAATATGTCAAATGTCTTGTTGATGAGAGAGGTCAGAGGATAATAGCCAGGCTGGTTTGAGCTGACAGAAAAGCTATGGTAACTCAGATATTCACTTTACAATTCGTGAGCAGAAATACATATTAGTGTGTAACTTGTTGAATTTTGAGCCAGATGGGCTACAACAGCAAACGACTACATCAGGTTCCATTCCTATCAGTCAGAACAGGAATCTGGGCTCATTGAAACCGGGGAGACGTAGATGGGGAAAAGACTAGATGAGATGAGGCAACTTTCCATGATTAAAACCAAACACATTCATGAATATGAACTAACGGCCTAGTTAAATTAAATCAGTTTGTGGTGGCTAATTGGCACAATTTATTAGTAAAGCTGAAAGGTTGGTGCCCGTATTTACACCCATTGACCTGATTATCAACATTTATAATATTTCAAGAGTGAGCATCACACTGAATCTCCTCTCTCTTCCTCTTAAGATGATCTTAACTTTGTGATGTTTTGCATGACTCAGCCAAGAGCATTTAATGCAGGTCTAGTTATGTAACATTTAAACAGACAGTTAATTAATTGCTTTTGATTTTGCTTCTGCATTAGTAATGCTGAGGTTTATAGGTTTCATATCTTAAATAATGCATAATAGTACTAATGTTAGTTTAGTGTACCTTAATGTGAACAAAAAAAAATTCTAATTGTTTGTGTATTAACAGACTTCACCAGTAGGAGGCAGCACACATCAGTTTGTGTTTATATTTTCCCACTCTTAGAAAATAAGGGTTCATCAATGATTATTTGGATACTTATAACTTTTTAGATTCATCCTAACTGGTTCTGTTTGGAAATCTCTCTGAAACAAAACCCCTCTGTTACATGGTGTCAGTAAGGGTTCCACCAAAAGACAAACAAAAGAAACATTTCAAATTCAAGGTTTAACTTTCTTTTTTTCCCCAAGATTGTAAGATTGCTTCCACTCTAAATGTAAACCTATTTAAACATTTTTTTCATTAAACCTGGGAATAGAATAATTCTCGAGGCTGGTTCATTCAACAGTTTGTTAACTTGATTGTATGGAATAGCAAATCTATTTCCTATAATTTTTTTCCCCTGCCTTCAGTCATATACGCTCCTCAGATAATGAGCAACTCTATTACATTTACACAGTCTTTGCTCATCAGTTATTGGCTAATAGAGATGGGAAGCTCATGCGGGCAATGCCCAATAGGAAGAGACTGTGAAAAGTTGGTTGTGAGGGCAGATTGACCCACTTGTGTATTCCGCATGTGAGGAGAAAGGAAAGCATCTTCATTCACTCGGTCATGTTTGCACTATTTCTGCTTTGGGTTTTGGTAATCCTTAAAACCATGTTTTAGATTTTCAAATGAAACAAAGACAGAGGGGATGATTGGTCTCAGCTCTTAGGGTAAAGATTATTTAGCTTGATCTAAATAAAATTCCAGTGATATTGTTTGATTGAAATGAACAATTACTATTAGCCTAGTCTTAATGTAGGCTACAAACTTCTTAGTCCATGCAAGTATTTCACGACGCAAACTAAATCAGAAATCCAGGCTTATTTCAAATATATACAGTATCTCACAAAAGTGAGTACACCCTCACATTTTTGTAAATATTTAATGATATCTTTTCATGTGACAACACTGAAGAAATGACACTTTACTACAAAGTAGTGAGTGTACAGCTTGTTTAACAGTGTAAATTTGCTGTCCCCTCAAAATAACTCAACACACAGACATTAATGTCTAAACTGCTGGCAACAAAAGTGAGTACACCCCTAAGTGAAAATGTCCAAATTGAGTCCAAAGTGTCAATACTTTGTGTTGCCACCATTATTTTCCAGCACTGCCTGGAGTCCTCTTCCACTCCTCCATGACGACATCACGGAACTGGTGGATGTTGGAGACTTTGTGCTCCTCCACCTTCCGTTTGAGGATGCCCCACAGATGCTCAATAGGGTTTAGGTCTGGAGATATGCTTGGCCAGTCCATCACCTTCACCATCAGCTTCTCTAGCAAGGCAGTGGTGTATTGGAGGTGTGTTTGGGGTCGTCATCATGCTGGAATACTGCATACTGATCATGCTCAGCTTCATTATGTCACAGTACATGTTAGCAGTGCAATGCAAAACAATTACATCAGACATCAGTATGAAGAAAAAATGTGATCTTGGTGACGTTAATCATGGTTGATGGTGCCAGATGGCCTTGTTTGAGTATTTCAGAAACTGCTGGTTTCCTGGGATTTTCACACTCAACTGTGTCTAGAGTTATACAGAATGGTGCAAAAAACAACAACAGTTCCTTGATAAGAGTGGTCAGAGTAAAATGGCCAGATTAGATAAAAGCATCTCATCATGTACAGAACATCAGGTTGAGGTAGATGGGCTACAACAGCAGAAACGCACTCCTGTCCTCTCCAAGGTTCCACTCCTGTCAGCCTCAGGAATCTGAGGCTATCATGGGCCCAAGCTCACCCAAACTAGACAGATGAAGATTTGGGGGGGTCTTTTTCTTCAAAAGTCCAGTTTCAGTGGGCATATGAATTCTGCCTTTATGTGGTACTGGAATTATAGTAAATATGAGTTCCCTACCTTCAAATGAACACCTTTTCATGTCATAGTTGCAAATTTTGACACATTATCCTTTTATTATGGTGTAGGTAAAAACCGTTTCAGTGGTTGGTGGTAGGTACATTGCTAGTTTCTTTTGCTTATTTCTTGAATTTTCCCCAGGGCCATCAATAAAGTATCTATCTATCTATCTAGTTATATAAATAGAACTTTGGAAACACTTAATAGTCAGTGATTAGGAAATAACCACTAACACTATATCACTAACATTAACAGTTGTTTTTAGCCCTTCTGATACAGGGGGTTAACTTTGTCAAAATGTTAAAAACATTATGTAACAAATTTTTCATTTTATTTTGTTCCTGGGTTGTATGAGTTATTTCCTAATTGCGTTTACTGCAAAAGTATAGAAAATGCCTATTATTCATCTCACACTTTGCTGTTGTGACCAGGGCTTTTGTTTTTTGGATATAATACTTACTGCCCAGGAACAAACATTGTGTTATATAGTGTAATCAAAGAAGACAAAATATACACATACATGTTTAAGAGTAAGTATTTATGCTGTAAATGAGATCTGACTACACTGGACATCTTATACATTTGTCATATATAGTTTTTCACTGAGTAATTACACTTTACAAAAAAATATATTTATGTATAGAATATATACATTTTGGAACATTTCAAGTAAGTATAGATTTATATTTACACATTTTTACAAAGTGGCAGGGAATTAAACAGAGGTGGGTTGAGATCCGTCATATGACTTGTTTTTCCTTTGCAATACTGATCTGGTCCATTCTTTAAATGTGGGATGTGATGTGTATTGTAGCCTCTTTGAGGAATCCAATTCAGACTGCAATAATACAGTACTGTTCTGTCTGCCTTTATCCTTATTCATCCCAGCTCTCTGGTTATGATTCCCATGGATTGAAATCCAGCAGACTGGAGGTCCAAGATTGTTTGAAGCTTTGGCTCTATTTATCCCTTGCATTAACATGTGGATCCTGGATATCCAGAGCCTGGCTCTCACTGTAATCAGATGTCAGGTAGGTGTAAACAGTCTATACAGGCTGGTATTAGGAAGAAAAGTAGTATGATGCATATTTTTTTAAGACAGCTAAGAACCTGGCATAATCATTTAACCCTCTTATGTATATAAAAATCAGGGATAAATACAAGAGTAAAATCCAATGCAAAATGCATGTTAATTCCTTCATCTTCAATAACTGATTTATCCTGGACAGTGGATTAGGAGCCCATGCTGGGCATGAGGTGAGAATACTCCCTGGGTGGGATGTCAGTCTATTGCAGGGTAACATGTACACACACATATTCACACCTAGGGGGAATTTAAAAGAGTCAATGATCCTGCCCGCATGTTTGAAACCCACATGGACATTGGGAGAACATGTAAAACTCCATATAGACAGTAAACTGAGCTCTGGATCGAACTGGGGACGCTGGAACTGTGATGTTACCAGTCAATTTCATGTTAATGCAAGGTGAACATTGGGCCTTTGAGTCCATGCCATATTGTGTCCTTCAGTTTAAGAATTTAAAACATCAAGGTCATTGGTCACAGTACCTCGATTAAAATTTGATGCGATACAGAGAAACTTGGAAAAAATATAGTTCTTTCACCATTCTGATGCACTTAGTGCTTATGTGTCCCTTCAAACCTGTAATCATTGTTCAAGTTTTTGAGCACCATCAGAGCCAAGCATATGCTGGTGGAGCAGCAATGTTAAATCTGTAAAGCCTTCAGTTGAATCCTCCAGTATCCACTCCCGTAGATTCAGCTGGCTTGTAGTAACAGCTGCCAAAGGCTTCTCATGCATCAATGCGGAAGGAGAGAAGCTTCTCAGAATGCATGTTGTTAAGGGTGCGCAGATCTGGAAGTTTGAGCAGCAGCTTGGTGAAACGAGAGACATCACCAGGGGCGCTCTTGCTGACCAATGTACGAAGGGCTTTAATCAGGCTGTCCTGGAGCATCTCCACCGACTTTACATTTTCTAAACCAGCGCGATCTGAACAATGAGAGAATAAATTATTTGCACATATCATACATAATTACTGCCACTTTGACATTAATATTGCTCATTTATGAAATGACTGATATAAAAAAAAACACAATTTTATATCTTGATTGTTCATGCAGAAAGTGACCTTTATGAAAACCATGAAAATGCTAACCTGTAGAAACCAGCACCACAGCAGTAAAAAGACCCAGCTCCTCTACGGAGAGCTCTAGTGCACTGAGTTTCTCACTAAAGTCAAACATGGTTCCCAACAGGGCTCCCATTCCCATGCTCTTCAAAGCTTCTAGGCTGTAGGTGGTTCCAGAAATAAATGTGACTGTCTTCTCCATGACATTAAACAAGGACGCAAAACGTACCATCAGCACCTATGAAAAGAACGAGGGAGGGAAACATACCAAGGTTAGTCAATACTAAAGGTGGAGAATTGTGTAAATATCAAGAACACTATAATTGCTGCAAGTCTAGAAATTCATCATTTTACCTCACAACAAATTATAAAATAACTAATTGAAATGTTTGTAATGTTCTTAATGACTCATGATAACTGATAATGATAGATCTAAGCCAAACAAGTTCAGAGCTAAACCAGAACTGCAACCACAAAGAGATTTATTTTATTGAAGAAACAAAATCCCAGTACACACTATAAATGTCAGGGCTAATACTGAACAGCCTCTCCTAGATAAAAGTGCAGATCACAGCATAAACCTTGTGTAATCATGTTTATATAGTATATGGTCCATGAACATTGAGTTATATAAACTGCTGCCCTGCCTCTCTTACACGATCATTCTGGTTTCTCGACAGTGAACTGGAAAAAACTGGATTTCGTGGCTTTTGAACAGAATACAAAAAGATGCTGCATGGGGAAACTGGCGAGCAGTACCTGAAGGATCAAATATTGCCATTGAAATAGCATGTATTTTCAGTCCTATACAACAAAACTTCCAAGAGAGATTTGGAGATGGATGGAAAATTTCCCAAAGACACAATTTTTCAATTATGGAACTAGACTAGAAGCTCATGGATGCTTTCTGCCTTCCATCCTAGTGACTCCAAGAACCTCACTTTGACATGTGTGTGAGACCAAAATGGTCCTTAAATTCACCAAGTATGATGGAATCCTAGGCCCCAAGCACAAAAGAAATGTGCATTTAGAGCAATCCCAGAACCAGACACAACACTGTTGCCTTGTTAACACCAGGCACACCAGACCCATTCAGACGTCTACAAATTGAGTACTACATAGGATGGAAAGTGTGGCTACAATTAGGAAAGAACTAGTCGCAGACACTTGGCCAACAGGAAACAGAGTACCTGATATCTTTTTCACACTTTTATGGCCATGACCTTCAGAATGTTGAAAATTGCAACCCTTCTGTGCACTGTTTTTTAGCAGGATAACAAGCTTTTGAAGAAAGCGACACAATCAGCATTTCGAGCAAGATATATTCACTGGTGTCAATAAAGTTCACAGGATCTTTCAAAGTTGTTAAAGAGTTTTGTGTGAAGCACTGTGTAAACAAGATAATTTTGTGTGTTTACTGACAAGCTATGGGAAAAGGCCTGTGGTTAGTCATCTGCCATGTCAATCAAGTGGCCTTTTTCTGCTAAATCAGGCAGCTTCTAGTTGCATTTATTGATGAAACACTAGCCCATCTAGTAAAGCTAAAGGTCTGGCTTGCAAGACAAGGAAGGACCTAACAAACTGCATACCTGATCTGACACTCCTCCAAACAATCTTGAACCCTTGAAATGTTCTCATCTGTGTATGTTTTGCTTCAATATAGTAATTGTGAATTTCTTATTGTAATATATATCTTCTTCTTATGATACAGGATATTTTGTTTGTATAATTATTTAAATCAACAGATGGTCAAGAGCCTACCTCAAAGGTACCAGCTTTCAGCAAGGTGATCTGATCGTTCTGGGATAGAGAGCTGAAACCTGGGATATGCTTGGCAAACTCCACCACCTCACGCACAGCTGGTGTGAAGCTCAGGGAGAAATCTTCCCAAATCTCTTGTGGTGTCTTGTTAGGATCTGCCTGAGGATGCATGTTCATTGGACAAGCCTGGAAATGATAAAAATGGTTTAGAAAATGCTTCAGGATGTAGAAGGTAAGATAGCTTTTGAGTACTAGTAAGAAGGTTGGTCCTATTTAATGTTAGTTAGGATCAGAATAGTTAGGATCATGAAAAAGTTTGGTAATCACCTATGGTGAGGACAACTAGTCTATAAAGTGTCCCAGAAGTCTGCTTTTAAATCAGCCCAGATAACTGCAGACTCACCAGCAAAATGTCCTTGCAGTTCTTCCATGGGCAGCTTTGCACCGGGATATTGTTCCTGTTCCCGTTACACTGCTGAGCCCCATACCAGCTGCTGTTTGGGATGTGTTGCCCATTGTTTTGGTGTGGCAGCCTCTGATGCTGCTGGTTGGAGACTGGTGAGGATTGAAGGTGTTGTTGGTTATCAGGATTGAAGCCACTGCACTGTAGAGCTGCATTAGACTGATATATTGAAGTGTGGCCATTCATATTGTAGCCAGTTGCAAAGTAATTACTGTTGTGGCCTTCCAGATCAACCCCATTTTGGGGCTGTAGTGATGCACTTAGCTTATCGTGAGCATAGACAAAGGTCTCACGATGAGCTTTGGTAATGGCAGTGATGGTACTGTCCAGGCCAGGACTAGGGCACAGTGGTGGTGTGTTGGCAATCCGAGGAGGGCTCTGAGCAGTTTGAGCAGAAGGCGATGCTGGAGCTGGTGGAGAAGTGGAAGGAACTAGAGGCACAGCAGAAGGCTGGGGCTGAGAAGCCACTGTCAGACCTGGGCAGGGAGATGAGGATGATGAGGATGATGAACAGAATGAGGTGCTGGTCTTGAGACTAGCCAGTTGGAATTCATTCTGCAGCTGGTTGTTCACCATGTTATTCATGGCACTCTGCATCTCAGCTAGCATGCGCTGTTTTTCACGTTTCGGGATGCGACCAAAACGGACAGCTGCAATTGTAAGAAAACAGAAAGGTTATTTGGGCTTGGGTTTTTAGTTTTAGCAGAAAAAAATATATTGTCAATGCAACTCACCATCACGAGACATGCCAACAGACAAACACTTCTTGAAACGACACTGTTGACACCGATTGCGGTTGATCCTCATAATAGTACAGGTTTCATTCTTCAGGCACTTTTTGTACTGGATGTTCTGCTGGATGCTCCGACGGAAGAACCCCTGAAAAAAGATGAAAGGAAAAATTTAGCTGTTTTGGAAATTTAAAACAGAATGTAGTCTTCCAAGTGAATTTGTCAATAACAATAATAACATTCTTACCTTGCAGCCTTCACAGGCATGGACACCATAATGAAAGCCTGATGCCACATCTCCACAGACTTTGCAGAGTAAAACCATTCCATTTAGCTCTTAAATAAAAACATAAATTAAATTATATCAGTCTCAATCATGAATGAATAATCAAGGATGGTGTTGGACAAAAGGTAATTTTACTCACTTGTAAGAGTAGCAACTGATTTGTTTGGTGAGTTGTATGCGATGTTGCTTTCATCACGCCCCCTTGGGGATCCTCCTGAACTTGATGAGCTCCCGTCTTCACCACATGCTGAACTGCTGGAGCTGCTGGTGTACATACGTGAAGAATCATGGGAACTATTAGGTGAAGATGGGAAAGATGACCCGAAGCACGGCTGTGTAAATGATTGCAGACTGCTGTTGGAATTCTCGCTGTACATGGATACTGGGCTGGTGCGGTTAGGAGACCCTCCACATGATCCGATGTAAGAGATCACTCCTCCTAGTGAACGGAAGAAGGGAAATACATTTCAGGACTATAGTTACAATGTGCCTCTGCATGCCCACTAATAAAAGAAAGAAGGCTGAGGACACAAAATAACTATGTGCAGTAATATCATGTTGTACAAGGGTTATGTTTGTGATTGCAGCTGGGACAGTGTCCAGCCACGTGGTAAAGATTGTGTGTCATGCTGTTGATTTATTCCAAGCCGTGATTCAGGTACAGATATCTGTGTCATATTGTTTATGCACTATAATAATAGCAGAAGTCAGATTACTCTTATCAGGATGCATGCAAAACAGGGAAGTCCCACGTACCAACTTTACAAATACATTTCCTCTACCACTTTTTTATTTTATTTTTGAACTCAGGTAAATCACCGTGATCAGCTTTACAAATAAATATCCCGTTAGCACGTTCCCCCCTAGATTTGTGAGAGAAATACCAGTAAACATCTTTAGAAATAAAGATCCTCTGTTTCTACTTTTCTCCTTCATGTGAACAGCTTTACATGTAAATACTGTCGTTCCTCCACCTCTCCACTCCCATTCTTCAGCACTCTATTATATATTGTATTATATGTTTACTTTGGCCTTTATTGTAGTTATTTGAATTCTCTAACCCATTAAAACCCTGTTTAGTCTGGACATGACAGAGATACAGCATTCTGTCTGTACAGTATCGTTCCTCCAAACACTGTAGAGGCCAAATGTCTTCAAAGATTATATAACCGCTGTACACAAGAACAAAAAGCCAAAGGGTCACAGTGTCAGGTGGAATACAACAGCAACACGTGCACGCGCATGTGATTACAGCCCAAATCCACCCTCTGTCTGGTCTCTTAACTTTTACAACACCGTTGTTAAAGGTGTCGAACACAAAAAAAAAACCAACACCGTTAAATAACAAAACCTTGATGGAAAGATACTTCAGGTAAAACCCGTGGCCGCAACGCGCATGCGCGGAATGTGCCTAGAGCGTCATCCGAGCACACCGCCGTGCCACGTGCGCTTCTCAGACACACGGCTCTACAACGAGACCGGCTCGTGTTATGTGGCTCCGCCTTCCAAATGAGAGCCTCGAGTATATATCCCGCACTATCTCATATATATTAACTATGATCTCATTTAATACGTGGATGTGTTATGAAATTTAAATTTATTTTCTAATCAAATTAAAATTTAAGTAATTTTCTAATCAAAATAAATTTCATTTTTTTCCCCCAATATAGAATAAATTATTTTCATAAAACGGCATTTGTATGTTAACACACACACACACACACACACAAACATAATTTTGACTGCCAATTATATAAAGAGTTGCATGTTGTCATTTTGAAAATGTTACGAAATAAGCTACATAGACATATATCTTTCACTGATTGTTATCTATGTATCCATGTCAACAGAAGCTAGGGGGGGGGAGGCAGTTACGTCCTCTTGGATCGGTTCTCTGTCCTACTTTTAAAACTAACGTGGGTTAGAAAATGCAGCCCGCATCCCTGTGTTCAGCCTGGAACGGTCCAATCAGAGCGCGCGCATGGCTCACGCGGCTTCTTCGCAGTAGGCCTGGCTCAGCGGGGAGATTATGTAATGAGCGCGAGCGCGCCAATGATCGAGGGAGGAGAGTCGGACTGAAAACAAAGCGCACATGGCGCTCCATGTGAACATGTTTGGACACGCGACGCTTCCTGCACAGCAAGGACAGCCGTACACCTGACTTTTCTGTCATGACCTATTTCCTCAAACACGACGAGAACAATGTCTTGCCACGTGATGTCCCTGTATTTGACTGATCTTTAAACCCGATCTCCATTTACGGCTTTTATTCCCAGAACTAATATGCATTAATACAGAAGTTTCCCCCTCATTTTTCAGGACGTGCTGAATAGGCTATATTACAGCTCAGGAGTCATAGATTT
>JAFFST010046385.1:7396-17476 GCA_022414735.1 Noturus placidus | reverse complement strand
AAATTACTGATATTATCATGTTGGTGTGGTTATTTTCATTAGATCTGGCTGAGCAGAGGTCTGTGTATGCGTGCATACATGATTAAAAGATGATGTTCATGTGTACCCGTGTGTATGATGTGGCTCTTTGCAGTAACACAGAAAAAAAAGTGGCTCTTAGTCTCTGACTAGTTGGCCACCCCTGCTGTAGAGGATCACACATCCATCACAAAAGATTAATACGCATCTGTTCAAGGTGAAGTTGAGCAGTATTCCATGTTCTGATGGCAAAAATCTTCAGCAGATCCAGAGGGTTCTGGTCATTAGAGTTTCATAATTCTTACAAGCTCTGATTGAAATGTGTTTCTCTTGCTTTTAAAATGACAAAATGAATACTGTGGGTCTGTTTAAGTCTAGACACTCCAGTCTCTGAGCAGACAACACTTCACCACCAGGCTGCTTTTTTATTTCGTTATCTAACTTGCTTACTACACTCTTTATGTCTCTAGAGCCTCTTCCATATTTCTGCTTCAGATCTCCCATAGTCTTCTTGACCTTCATTGATTTTCCCCTCTTTAACATGGTCAGTGTAGCGACACCTTCCAGTACACACTGTGCACAGCCCCTCAGACACGACGTTACACTGTGAGGGCGATACGGTCCACCAGCATCCTGGATGATGGCAGTTCTCCTCACAGATTTCACAGGAAGTGGCCCGTGTGGTTTGAATGATCCCCCAGTTATATGGCAGTTCTACCTTTTCTTTAGAAGGCTTGTTTATTTCACACACAGTTATCTTGATCAAGTTGTTCTATGGCTTCTTTTAACTGCTGGAGTTCCTCGATCCTGAAGTAGGTGAGTTTGATTCGGTCCTTTAAATTCGAGATCCCAGATGTCCATCGGTCACAGACTCTCTCCGTTGCATGAACGCCCTTCCAGTTTACACTTCTACTTTCTCTCAAAAAGTTCAGAAAGCTCTCCATGCTTTTGTTTAACAGCTCCAACGATGCTTCATAATAATCTAATATTTCCACATCATTACGCTTTTCACACTGAAATCTGTAGAACCTGAAACCTGCAACCTCCTGTTCATCAACCAGCATTTGATCATCATTAATGGCCTTGAAGGCATCTGGAGCGTGTGAAGAACAGACAAATATATAAATATAAGACCTGCCACACATTTCACATACAGACGTGGCAGTCTCTCCATAATTTATGCTAATGACGGCAGAATTTTATCAGTAAAGTTATTTCCATTATAGCTATACCATTTCATTAAGCTTTTAATCCAACCTTTATATATATATATATATATATATATATTTCCCAATACACGTGTGAACAGAGACAATAGAACGAGCTTTTCTCAGCACAGACGTCAGATATTCAGACTGCTTTTGTTGAGAAATTCCCCGTTTCTCTTTCGTCTCGCTCACACTAAATCCTGACAAGTACACGTCAAGCCTAGCTCCAGTTAGACTCCTTGATGAAAACGTCCCTTCGAGTGGAATGATGATACATGCCTGGGATTTAGACTGGTATCGGATTCCTCGACCCAATCCCCAGAGGAACTGGATGATGGCCATGAACACCACCCAAAGTGTTCGGGACTTCAGCAGATAATTCAAGTCTGGCCCTATTGTAACCACAGCATAATGTTGATCGAGTTCTGATGGGTGGGTAGGTGGTTAGTATAGTAATAATAATAATAATAATAATAATAATCACCAGTTGGTAGGTGGTTAGTATTGATGGGAAAATAGACACTATTAGAGAGAACATGGGCAGGATCAGATGACCAGGGTCTTGAATGGAACTGCTGTTCTGTACGCTATAGACACCGGACATGATGTGAGCTGTGGAACGCAGACAGATCATCCCTCTTTCACACCAGAAGACTTACAAGATCGAGGTCTAACCACAGTAAAATCTGATGGAGTGTCCCTGTAGTGAAGGGCATGCGTCTAATCCTTAATCTGGACCAGTGCTGTGGGGACTGTTCCACCTGCAGGTGTAGAACCACACATGGACCTGATCTTCCATCCATCAGCAGCTGGAGGCAACTCCAGTAGTGAGACTGCACCACTTCCATTTCAGTCATTTCTGCTTAAAGACCTGGTCCTTCTACTACTGGCGTCTAAACATAGAGGACAACCCAAGGTTAAATATACGACCTGTATCTTTCGTATGTACCAACACTCAAGAAGGCCAAAAGAGTTGTGTGTCTTATTGCTTTTATTCATAATCCGGTGAATTTTCAGAACAAAACAAAATACACTCCATGTCCGTCTGTCCGTCCGTCCCCCCAACAGAGGCTCTATTTAAGACATTTATTTACACCCCCCCAGCTGATAATGACATCATATTGTGAAATCTGATCAAAAACACACTGAGATTTAAAAGCTTGTGTTACAGTTACACACAGCCACGTTCATGCTAAAAAACTGCTCAGAGTTCATCATAAACATCACGCTGTACTTATTCACACACACTCGATTTGACCTGCAGGGAAGAGATCCACAGCCAAGAATACAATGTGCAATTAAAAACAAACACAGGACACAAACATGGAGAAAGGGAAATGAGCAGCAAAAAAAAACAAAGAAGCTGAAATTCAAAGATACATGAAACATTATTATCAGGGGATTAATTCATAGTAAATAAATATTGGAGAGGTTCCCCGTCACACCCATCTTCATTCTATTAACGCCAAGATATTTTGGAAAACTAACCTGGGGAGAGCGATGCTTCGGGCGCTCCAGCGGACTTCCTTCAGATACATTTGTCCACTGGTTTTAGAATTTATTCCTGATCATGTGCATTAGACGTCCACCTCACTCTACTCATTTAAACACCATTACACGTTCTCCAAAACGGAAGAACTCCTCTTCGTATCGAAAAGAAATCAACGAGCACAAACATCTAATTCATTGGAATAATTAAGGCTTCATTTGATCTGTTTAAAGCATGGATCCTTCACAACAATAACACTGGGGGAAAGGAAACGGCGAGTGTCTGACGCGTCACTGTTCATTTCCAGCACACAGAAATACAGAGACATGAACAGGGTCTAATCTAAAATCCTGAGGATTCTCCTGAAGTTCAGCCGAGCTTCCCGATTAAACTTCACTCCTTTCACGATTTCCTCACACACCTGACTGACCAAAACATGACGAGCTCAGTAGCTTCCCCTGAGTGGAGGGGAGAACCTCACTGTAATGGTGCTGAAAACCAGGTTGAATTCCAGACTCCAGACTAAAACTGGAGTAGATTGCGTAACACCAATCCGTTATCATCTAAACCAGTAGAGAAAGTTAGTCGAATACCACGTAGACATGATACAGCAGTGGCGTATGCTCTTGGCGCCAAGAGAGAACTTATTTATGAGCAGAGATTTAGATCTTGCGGACCAGAAGATACGGTTTTCTTGACCGTATCAGATCATTAATTAAAACGTGTAAATCTTTTCTAATTAGCCGTGCAACTGTACATTATCCCATTACGAAGCCCTGCTGGTGACATTTCTTCTTAATTAAAATAAAATATAGCTAGGCCTTAATGCGAAGGAACAAGATCCTAATGAAGTCGTGGCCCCAGATGAAGTGTGGATTAGTTCAATAGCTGATTAGTAACATGAGGGAACGATCTCATCCCCTCGTATCACCAAGTCATGATCACGACTTCCCAAACAGAGCTCTGATCGTATGAATGACACGCATTCCCATCATTCCCCACTCACAAAGGAATTCCTCAAGTTATTTTTTTATGACCTTTACAGCTAAATGAATCTGGAATAATGTCCTTGCACCGCGGCGTAGTGCAATGTGGCGCTTGACGTCATGGATTGACCATCCATCACATGTTACTGCAGCGATTTATTTAACGCTATCGCCAACACTGTAGAAGAACCGCAGCGGACAACGTAACGTGACCGCGCTCATACAACCGCCTAAAAACAGATGCGTCCTGAATTAGTTCTCTCGTTACCGATGGAAAAACATGACCGATGAATGTCTACTAGTAAACATGAACAATCACGCAAGCCTGGACTATCAACAGAACGCTCATGATTGTAGTTACAAAATCACTGAGGGTGCCTTGGAACACGCTGCCAAGAACAACTGTGGAAGGGTTCGATAACGATGCCGTTTGATCAGTTAAAGAAGGAATGTTACCCATGCTAGACGGCCGGCTCGGGAGATAACGCTTTGCTTTACTGCATCTCTGCATAGCTGGTGAAGGCACTACTACAGCAAAGGCTTTCAGTAATAAACACTGAACCACACACACACACACACACACACACACACACACACACACCTTTCGTTCTTTTATCCCCAAAAACTAAACAAGAAAAACCAGAACATCTTTCCTCGGTCTCTTGGAGAAATTCAGAGTAATATCGCATTATTTCTTTTAAAAGTCGGTTTTATACCAAGACTTGATACAGAAAGTAGGATTTTGGAACCACAAAATATTCATAATATAAAATATTCACCGATCCATCCATCGATCTATAAAAACCTGGACAGCTGAAGACACTGCACCGCCATCTTTGTATTCACCACCATTCTGAAGTCACTGATATGTGTACAGGCGCGTCTCAAAACATCACACTGTCCTGGGGAAAGTTCATTTTCCTCTCATTTAGTTCAAAAAGTGGAACGTTCAGATATTCTAGATTTATAACAAGGGAACCTCGATGATTACAGCTCACGGAAATCCAACATCCAGTATCTCAAAATATTCAAAGAAAGAATTTATAATGCAGGAATGTGGACCTTGTGAACAGTGTGTTAATTCATGCGCTGATACTCGGGCGTGGCTTTAATGCGTCTGCAGGAATTGCTGCGTCAGTGCGGCGTGGCATGGAGGCGATCAGCCTGTAGCACTGCTGAGATGTTCTGGAAGTCCAGGTTGCTTTGATAGCGCCCTTCAGCTCGTCTGTATTGTCTGGTCTGGTGTCTCTCGTAGGTTCTTTATGGGGTTCGGGTCAGGCGAGTCGGCTGGACAGTCACGCACACCAACACCACGGTCAGTAAACCAGTTACTAGAAGTTTTGGCACTGTGGACAGGTGCAGAGTCCTGCTGGAGAAGGAAATCAGCATCTCCATAAAGCTCCAGGTAGAAGCTGCATCGACTCTCAACTTGAGAAAACACAATGGACCAGCACGAGCAGATGACATGGCACCTCAAATCATCAGTCAGGGTGTTTAAATGGACAACGATAATCCGTTATTAACCCGATTAAGACCATACTCTGATTAAGAAACCACCATGTAAACAGCAATTTATAATGACCTTAATCCGATTACAGACAGTATTACAGACATGTAAACACCTTAATCACATGAAGAACGTCGTGTGAGTTTTCCCCGCATTTTGTGACAGGACGCGATCACGCACACGCCAGTTTTACAGTGAACAAGAGAGTTCGGCCGCGTCCCAAACCGCATACTTTTCTACTATAGGCCAGTAGTGGGGAAATCACATGCATCTTGTCTACTATATAGTTTGAGACACACCCACGTCTTCAAGCAGTCGTCTATTAGCACGTATAGCATGGCAAATAATTAACTGCACTTAAAGCGTTCGTATAAATAAAAACACCCAAAATTGTATACGGTACCATAACGAAGAGCAACTGTATGTGGATACGTGAAATTCTGGAGGGACGTCGGACGGCGCGGCGACGTAATGACGCGGGCTGTTAATCTAATTATGATCTATAACATGTAAAACGGGTACATGATAGGATTATTCTAAAAGTGACTCATGTAAACACCTTCATCACATTATTATCTTAATCAGAGTCAGGACAATAATCAGATTACTGCTGTCCGTGTAAACACCTTAATCACATTATTATCTTAATCAGAGTCAGGACAATAATCAGATTACTGCTGTCCGTGGAAACGTAGTCATTCACACTGGACTTCAAGCAGCTTGGATTCTGTTCCTCTCCACTCTTCCTCCAGACTCTGGAACCTTGATTTCCAAATGAAATGCAGCGATTACGTTCATCTTCCCCGTGATTGTGTTTGTGTTCTGAACCAGACGGAGATTAAAGACTCAGGAAAGCTTTTCATGAGTGTTGAGTTAATGATCAGATCCGAGTCGTCTCAGGTCCATGTTTCTGTGTTATAAATTCTTTATTCTGATATTTACAGATGCTGGGCGTTTGATTTCCGTGAGCTGTAAGCCGTAATCATTACGATTAAAACAAACAAACAAAAAGACTTGGAATATTTCAGTGTGTAATGAACCCAGAATATATGAAAGTTCCACTTTTTGAATTAAATTATGGAAAAAAACCTGAACTTTTCCCCCTTTTTTGAGATGCACCAGTGTACAAGGTCAGCGGGCGGAGCTCTGAGGAATAAAACAAATACAGCGGATATTTGTGTAGAGAATATTTAGCAATGGGGATGATGTGTGTTTCATTTCGGTGTTTTTAGAGATTTCACTCCGCGCTGTTAGAAGATCAGCTGTGTTCTAAACAGAGAGCTTAGCAACAACAAGGAGCTAAACACCAACACTCGCACCTAAACACTTCAACACTCGCACCTAAACACCAACACTGCTGTAATCGACTGAAGGAAAATACACAGAAAATAAAGACTATTATACCAATCAGGTCTTTCGTACAGCTGTGTTATAGTGCATATTAGCTCGGTGTGTGAGATTCTAGGTTGCCAGATCCTCAGAGCCAAAGCATCCCAAAGGAAGTCAGAAAGCCCTCAACACTACTGCATCAATATAAACTCGTTCACAACAGACATGATGATGTCCAGGACCGGTTCATTCTATTCTCACGCACTTTGAAGCATTATTTTCTGCATGTTTTCCCTCAGTAGATTGCAGTAGTGCTGAAGTGTTGGTGTTTACGTGCGAGTGTTTTAGTGTTCCGTGCTTAACTGTTTCAGTATTAGTGTTTAGCCACTGGTTTTTGCTAAAAGCAACACATCGGCTCATCTTGTTGTCCGGCGCCCTCTGTTGGCAGGGAATCGTAAAATTGCCACCAGAGCACTTCCTTTGGCTTCACCTACTCTCGAATTCTATCAGTTATCCTGTTTATATATAAAGATAGATAGATCAATAAATCAGTGAAAATAACAAGTTTGGACGTAGGACGTTTATTACCTAGCGCTTGGGGTGAACCAATCAGAATTTGGCCCAATAACATTGTATTTTCCATGGACTGATTGGGCAATGTTAATCGAATTATTCTTTTATCATATTTAGGTTTTAAGATATGAATATTTGTGGGATTATTCTAGCGTAACGTACAGACACAAACAACATTAAGCAGCTGGTTGAATTACCATGCACCTACTTAAAGGAATCATTCATTCACCAAAATAATAATAATAATAATAATAATAATAATAATAATTTTGCCTGTACCACCAAAGTAAGTTTCAGACGCCACACTACCGGTGAAAGAGATTTTAAACACTTATTTCCGGTCTGTTTCACAAAATATAAAGAACAAGGTCATACTCCTTGTCCCAATGTGAGCTCTACTCCACAAAACCGCTTTTTCTTCTTCAAATTTTTCCCATTTCTGTTTTCCCATTAGAGCAATTTTCATCTTTTTTTTGCACATCTGGATGTTCTACGACTGCGCAGGAATTTGGAGGTGCGTGTTTCAATGGACAATTCTTCTGTCTGCTTCTCCTAGAGACAGTTTGACCCTTGTAGGTCACGCAAACATTTTACATAGAGAAAACAAAAGAGTTAGCAATTAGCTATGGAGCACAAACCGGAGAAGCAAAACTAAACTGAAGAAGAACATAAAAGACACAAATACGTCTCGACTGACGATTAGTGGTACGGGGGAGGAGTCTAATCGTCAACCTTTAAAATTTAAACATACTGTACCGCATGTACATAACAAATGGATGCTAAGTCAAGGACACCAGGCCTTTGGTTAAAGATATCTAACGAGAACATCGGCCAGATCCTCTAAAGAAAAGAAAAAATTCCCAAAAGTGACCAATTTAAAAATGGCTAAAAATGATTTCTAACAGGATGACAGCTCGGTAAACATACATCCAGGCCAGGGAGTTTTAAAGTGCACTTCCAAAACTGAAATAAAACCCACCACTGGGACATGCAGGATTCCTCCAATCCAACTGAACTCAAATCAATTGGAGAACCTGTCAGTGGCATCAATATTCCATCAAATAAAACACGGAGTTCATTTGCCCTTTGGTCTCTAGAGACCTTTGGATCCAGGATAAAAAGTTAAAATGGACAGATCTATACTTCTTCATTACAGTCTCGAAGCGAACGATGAAATGGTTCCTCACACGAGGGAGCGTAAGAAATCCGGAGCAGCACTGAACACAATAAAGAGCAGCTTATCAATCCCATCTGCTTGAATCCCATCACTAAGGGAATAAAGCAGACAGCAGCACATGATGTGGGCGTCGCTGTGTAATTCTACACAGAACTTGATTTACTCCACCGACCCCTTCACCTGGGTCTTCACTACGAGTTCATGTTCACCTTCAGGTAAGTCAACAATGATGATTCCTAAATCTGCACACGGACAATTTTACATGTGCGGATTGAGGACCGGGTATAGGGAGGAACGATCCAGGAACGATCCGAAGCCAACGTTATTGGTACAACCAAAGTTTGTAGAGGAGTTCCTAAATGCTGATGGAAAGACAAGGAATTAAAAGGGAAATGCTCAGCAACTCCGAAATCAAGGCATCTGCAAGTTGGAAGATGGTAGATCTTGGTTAGCAGAGGCATCCAGGTTGCACAAGAGGGTGTAGAAACAAACTGGAAGCCCTCAAATCTCCAATTCACGGGCATTTGAAAGCTGCAGTTATCACTGTAGGAATAGTGGTGTAATCTTACTTGCACAGGACAGAGGACACTTGCAGGCAAATTTCCTTACAACTTACTCGATCAGATGGGAAACACATACTCGAGTAACACTCGGCTCCTTCATCAGAGTCTCACAGGAACCTTTAAGTTTGGAAAAGTGTAGACCATTCTCCAAGCATCCCTCAATTCAGGATGCACAGGAAGCTTAAAATCCTGGTATCTCACCAGACTCATGAGTCAAGGGCACCTATAAGTTTGAACCCTCCCATCAGTGGTCACCTGACCGAGTCAATCAAAGCAAGACGTTCCCTTCAGTTGCATAGAAGATCATCCAGATTGGGGAGGTGATCAAGGTCATCGAAGAGGTCAGAAATGCCCTCGCCTTCTCCTAGGCTCATGAGGTAGTCATCACTGAGTGGTGGCGAACCCAGGCTGATGAAAGGCGGTTCAGAGTAGGAGTTCTGGTCCTCAGTTTGTTGTAGCAGGCTGGTGTAGGGGGACGTAATGGGCGAGAGGTTGGTGACCGTTACCGCGGGTCCTGAATGACTGGAGTTGCTATCTGCAGGTAGGGGGAAACAAAATGTATGGACTTCAAACAAAAACACCAGGGTTCAGAGGTGCTCCTATTTAAACACAGAAAACTCCACAGCAGACCCACCTTCTAGCACTTTCATAAAAGGAGAGGAGTTTCCATTCAAACTCGAATGGTCATTCTTCACCGGACTGTCGGGGGTATTTTCATCAGGACACAAGAAGACATCTATAGGTCCTTTCGTACTGGTGAGGTGAACTTGCAAGCCCTGTAGAGTGCATTTGATTCACAGATGTAGAAAATAAAAAGACCCCTTGGATAGCAAAGGAAAAAAATCTATTTGAAAGCATCCACTTAGTTTGACAGTGCGGAAGATGGCGAAATACACCACAGTGATGATGACTGACCTCCTGTGGATCGGGAACCTCTAACTTGGTCTCGGGTGGCGCTCGGACAACGACGACCGTCTGATCTTTCAGACTATGGTCCCGCCGGAGGTCTTGATATGTTACATAAGCGAACGTAGCAGAAGTTAAAGAACCACAATGAAATAAAGAGTCTACAGTGGTATAGATCACACCATCAGCACTTCCTAAAGACCTCCCTTTAACAAGACTACCCATGTTCCCATTAACACGCTTTTCCCTGAACTACAAAAGCTCCCCTTTTACCAAAATTGCCCACATAGACACCCCCCCCCCCCAAAAAAAAAAAAACAAAAA
>JAFFST010046381.1:46715-56991 GCA_022414735.1 Noturus placidus | reverse complement strand
AGTCTGCAAAAGACCTGAGACTGGGACGGAGATTTGTCTTCCAACAAGACAATGATCCAAAACATAAATCAAAATCTACAATGGAATGGTTCACAAATAAACATATCCAGGTGTTAGAATGGCCAAGTCAAAGTCCAGACCTGAATCCAATCGAGAATCTGTGGAAAGAATTGAAAACTGCTGTTCACAAACGCTTTCCATCCAACCTCACTGAGCTCGAGCTGTTTTGCAAGGAGGAATGGGCAAAAATTTAAGTCTCTCGATGTGCAAATCTGATAGAGACATACCCCAAGCGACTTACTGCTGTAATCGCAGCAAAAGGTGGCGGTACAAAGTATTAACTTAAGGGGGCTGAATAATTTTCCTCACTCAATTATTCAGTTTTTTATTTGTTGAAAAAGTTTGAAATATCCAATAAATTTCGTTCCACTTCATGATTGTGTCCCACCTGTTGTTGATTCTTCACAAAAAATGATAGTTTTATATCTTTATGTTTGAGGCCTGAAATGTGGCAAAAGGTTGAACAGTTCAAGGGGGCCGAATACTTTCGCAAGGCACTGTATATCGCAAAATACAGTATACGTACAGTACAGAAGTAGAGTATATTGCCAAACGTTTGTGGATTCCTGACAATAACACTCATATGCTTTTTGAACATCCCATTCCAGAGTTAGTCCCCTGTTTTACTGTAAAATATCCTCAACTCTTCTGGGAAGGCTTTCCAATAGATTTTGGCGCATGGCAGGCCACTTCAGTTCTTCTACTCCAACCCTGACAAACCATGTGTTCTTGGTGCTTGCTTCATACACAGGGATATTGTCATGCTGGAACAGGTTTGGGCCTCTTAGTTCCAGGGAGGGAAATAGCATACAAAGACATCCCAAATAACCATTCAGTTTTAAAAGCAATAATATTCACATTGTTAGATAAAAAGCTGGTGTCAATAAGGTAAAGTATCAATTCCTCAAGAAGTGTTCTGCTGTTAAAATGTAATATCTGGAAGCAAATTGTCTATTAGTATAATGTGTTGATTAAGTCTTGAATGTAGAGCTAAATGTGCCTTTGAAATTGTGTTATTAACTGAGGGCAAGGTTTCATATATTTGGTCATGATGAGGAAGAAAAACACATTTTAATAATGAGCTTTAATGGAAGACTTGTCACAGTCAGGCTTGACCAAGGAGGACAGAAAACCTCATCACAGAATTTTTTTTTACTAAATTATTTCTTTTCAATTAGATGTCCATAGCTTCTTCAATACAGTTAATTTAAACCTAAATTACTCTGTTCCCAGTATCCTTGGTTTGATAAGAAATTGATTTGAAAGTTTTGACCTGAGCCTGCTATGTCCACAGGAAAACAGAACCCATTGAAGGGTACTTTATCCCTTGCAGTTAGCTATCTCTGAGTTTAAGTGAGATAAAAGTTAAAGTGAGTAAAACAACCAAAATATTCTAAATTGCATATAGCATCAGTGAAGCATCAGTGAATAATAGCAAAGGAATTATTAATTATTAAGGATGTAAAATATTGTTTTTATTGTTTAACCTTTTGATCTTTTGTTAAAAAATACTCTGCTCTCATGGATATCAAACAATTGCAAACACAACACAGGCTTCTAAAAATGTCTTTGTTTGGCACTCTTTTAGTCAATACTTTGTGCTACCTCCTTTTGCCAAGGTATATACCTTATAGTTATAAGGTAAAATAACTTCTCCTATAATGCCTGATGAGGTTGGAGAATACATGGCAAGGGATCTGAGACCATTCCTCCATACAGAATCTCTCCAGATCATTCAAATTGAGGTCCACACTGGTGGATTCTCCTCTTCAGTTCACCCCACAGGTTTTCTATGGGTTTTAAATCAGGAGACTGGGATGGCCATGGCAGGACTTTGAATTTGTGGTCAGTAAATAATTTTTGTGTTGATTTTGATGGAATTTTTTTTTTGTATCATTGTCCCATTTTAAGGATTTCTGGCAAAGGCAGTGAGGTTTAATATCTGTTGTCCATGATGCCTAACAAAATGTCCAGGTCCTCTGGCATATGTCAATACCACCTCTGGATTTTATTGCCAAAAAGCTCTATTTTGGTTTCATCTGACCAGAGAACCTGATTCCATTTAAAGTTTCAGTAGTGTCTGGCAAAATGAAGACACTTGCGTTTGTTTTTGGATGAGAGTAGAGGCATTTTTCTTGAAACCCTTCTAAACAACTTGTGGTGATGTAGGTGACTTCAGATTGTAGTTTTCGAGACTTTCTCACATGCAACTAACTTCTGCAATTCTCCAGCTGTGATCCTGGGAGATTTTTTTGGCCACTTGAACCATCCTCTTCACAGTGCACTGAGACAATATAGACACATGTCAATACCAGGTTGTTTCATAACATTTCAGTTGACAGGAACTTCTTAATTAATGCCCTGATGGTTTAAATTGGCACTTTCAGCAGTTTTTGTGCTATTTTCTTATAGCCACTTCCCATTTTGTGAAGCTCAACAACCTTTTGCCACACATCACAGCTATATTCCTTGGTCTAACCCATTGTTATGAATGACTAAGGGGATTAGGCCAATGTGTTACCTCATATTTTTACCCTGAGAAACTGAAAGTCATGATTTAACAATTTCCTGTTCCTAGTCAACCTGGTGTGCTAAAAAATAAATAAATAAACTTTAAATATCAATGGGAATACACTTAAAATATGTTTTTCTCACATTAATTCATAAGGGTAGCAATAAATGTTGCACACCTATATGTAACAAAGATTTTTTTTTTTATAAACCTGCCTTGTGTTTGCAATTGTTTGACATCCATGAGAGCAGAGTATTTTTGTGATTTTTTTTAACATCAGATCGAAAGGTTAAACAATAAAGACAACTTTTTCACAGCCTTCTTTGCTCATGTTTAACAAGGTTGCCAATATTAATGGAGGGCATTGTACAGAATCTTTGTTGAGCTTTAGCTTGCATGTATCACAGTTGTTTTACTGCTACGAAAAGAAAAGAACCAGTTGGATATAGTCTGATTAATTGATTGTTTGTTTTTCAGCCCTGCATCTCATTTCTCTCTCTCTCTCTCTCTCTCTCTCTCTCTCTCTCTCTCTCTCTCATTTTGATTCTATAAAAGTTTTATCCGTTATTAAAATGTTTCGTTTAGTGTGTGACAATGCTGGTGAAATATGATGATCTCACATGTAGTTTATGTGTGTATGTGTTAATGATTAAAAATGCTATAAGATCCTAATCACAATAGAAAAAATGCTTTTAGTGTTGTTTTAATTCCTGTCTGTGCAAGGAGATTCTTCTGTTTAGTTGGTCATTCATATTATGTCGATGTTATCTCATCTTCTACAAAACATTTAATAAATGGAGTAGGTCTTTATCCTGTTTTTTGTTCATTTAATTTGTGTGTGTGTGTGTGTGTGTGTGTGTGTGTGTGTAAGCTTTTGTTTGATTGCTTTAATTAAAAGCACAAGCAATAATTCATTGGTTTGGTATGATACCTTTCTCACTTTTGGCTCTCTGTGCTAATTGCACAATTGTCAACCTTTTGGGACAAAATTAATTTACATACAGACTGCCATGGTGGTCTTGAAAATTAAAAAAAAAGAAATAAACTGTGGGACTAATTACAAAAAAATGCACATTTTTACACACATAGGACAGGGTAAAATGGTATTATGTATTATTGCAGCTTATTATTGGAATTTTAATTATGTCTTAATGCAGTTGATAGAGCTTCAGGATCTTACCTGTCAGAATGATTTAACTTCAGTTGGGAGACTGATCACTATTTACATATTGTGCTGAAAATGTCAGTCTAATTTGGATGCAGAAATTAAACTATTCCTCCATTCAGCTGAATTCATTTCTGTGCTGAGTGCATGGTAGCAATACAAAAATACAGTTAACCTTGAGCATCGCCCACCATCGTGTTGCTTTTTAGATATTATTTTTGTGGAACACAATTATCTGATTCTCTGTTGATGCAAAGGTACACAACATGATTGAGTGAAAAAAATGCAAATTTGAACTTTGAGGTTTTTTCCTTAATCTTAGCTTAAGTTGATAGTTTACCTCTTGTAAAATGTATTTTCTGTTCAATAATAACCTTCTTACCAAACATCAGGAGAATACATATAGCACTAAGCCATCTATAGCTGTCAGATGTATTAAAACCCTCACTTAATATGAGCATGTTTGCAGTATGCTGGAGTCTCTAATAGAATTTGTAATGAGCTGAATAAAATTCATGTTAAAAAGAAAGTCAAGTATGGCTTTCTGTACACCTGATTAAGTAGAACTGATAATAAGGTGGTGTGTGGCAAAGAATCTATAAGGCTTATATCAACGCAATTTAATTACATTATGTATCTCTAACTACATTTACATTTACATTTATTCATTTAGCAGACGCTTTTATCCAACGCGACTTACAAATGAGTGCACACTCACACACCGATGGTAGCAGAGCTGCCATGCAAGGTGCTAGCTTGCCATCGGGGGCCACTTAGGGTTCAGTGTCTTGCCCAAGGACACTTCGGCATGGGATCACCCGGGCCGGGATTCGAACCACCAACCCCACGGTTAGTGGACAACCCGCTCTACCGATTGAGCCACAGCCGCCCCTACTAACTACTAAGCCCTTCTCTACACATAACCATATCCATTCAAATCTTTCATAAAATATATTGGTTTTCTATTTTGTTCGGATTCTTACATATTTGAAATCATAAGAACTGATGTGTTGCTGAGCCTTCACTTTAATTCATACAAAGTCAATGGATGAGGAACAGGAGGCTTTAGTAAACAGAAAAGCAATACTCTTAAAATTAACTCCTTACAGTCAGTCATTAGTCGTAAAGTATATTGTACGACAGTCCTGGTGAATTCTCAAATCTGATTGGTCAGAAGGTGTTGATTAATTTTGTATAACAGCATGTTTCTGATAGTGGTGCTGGGTATAATTCAAAAGATGACCTTATATTAATACACTTGTTGTACTACGGTACCATTATTATAGTAACAACTCATTCACAGGGACTATGGCAGATGCACCATAGAATCTGTCCAGATAATCTGTCTCCACATATTGAGTCCAATGCAAGTGAATTTATCATATGAAATTTCGCTCCTATTCCTTTTTATCAGGGAGAAGCAAAAATGCTCTAGGGATTGTGGGATAGAGAGCTGCGAGAGCTTGAGTCATGACATGGTAAGAAAAGTTGAGCTGGTTTCAAACAAGTGGCAGCCACGTAGCAGTGACAAATCAGATAAAGGATATCTTTCCAGTGGGGCATGGTGGCTTGGTGTTTAGCATGTTTGTCGCACACTTCCGAGGTTTGGGGTTCAATTCCTGCCTCCACAATATGTGTATGGAATATGCATGTTCTTATGCCTATTCTTCGGCAATTTCATCTGGGTACTCCAGTTTCCTCCCCAGTCAAAAAACATGTGTTGTAGGCTGATTAGCATTTCCAAAATGTCCATAGTGTGTGAATGTGTGTGCGATTGTGTCCTGCGATGAGTTGGCACTCCATCCAGGCTGTCCCCTTTCTTGTGGCCCGAGTCCCCTGGGATAGGCTCCAAGTTCCCCGTGACCCTATGTAGGATAAGCTTTACAGAAAGAAGAAGAATGGATATCGTTCCATTGTCTGTAAACAATTGCATCTGATCTGCAAACGTATTAGAGGAATGAATTCTGGACCATCTGACAGGTCTTTGGAGTCTAATGGAAGAATGCAGATTTGTGCCAAATTATACTTACTATCAGCCAAAGCACTGAGTGAACAGGAATGCAGTGCACATTTATTCTTCAGTGTCTTTGTCATATTGGTGACGGCAGACTCTCAGGAAAAGTGGGGGCCAATGAGGGTCATGCTTAATGAGGCTTCACCTAAATGAAGTAATGAGCCCTACCTGGGCTCTTTAGAGCGCAGGATAGATGAGTTCACCTTTCCTTGAAGCACAAAATACTATTGACCTGAACAAAAAGTGTAGCCCTGTCCTCACACGTTACTTAGACAAAATGTCAGTGCACTCATGATTTTAGTAAGATTATAACAACTTTTATTTATAACATCTACTCTAAGGTCTAAGCAACTCTTGCAATGATGCAATCACTGGACTACACTGATTTACATGATCTATTATTCATTGACTTATTTAATCATTTTTTCACCTGGGTCTTTGTTGATTGAAATGCTAATTATTGGGACAGCAGATTGAGAATGAATAATTGAAGAATATATTAAGGAAAACATTAGGGTTTTTTAACAATAGCACTCTGATGAAAATCAGCGTACATTGGTAGTTAATTGAAGCTTAGTGAAGGGCTTTTGTGTAATTGTGTTTCATCACTGTTTAAGTGAGTTATTGACTCCACACTGATATGTAAATTAGACTAGATGAGTACAGTATTAATTGAAAGGTGTCTGTAGGTGGGAAAGAACAAAAATTGCAAGAATCAAACTGAGGTATAACTTACAGTTGTCAATCAAAAGTTAAACAAATTAATACTATGATCAGTGCTCACAGCAAGTAGCAAACAGTCCCCTAATCTTTTCCTTCAGAGTGAAAAAAAGATGTCAGAGTTCATTATATCACATATCAGTCATTTTTGCTGTTTCTCTCTAGTGTCTGGTCCAGACATATGTTTTTTTCTGCATGATGGTATACGTGACACTTTCCATGAGGGTTCGCTGCAGGGACATGCAGCGTTCCTAAGGGTAGATAAACTGACACATTTGATGGGGATAGATTTGTTTTTCTACCCATGCTGTACAGTGACAGATGTATGTGTCAATCTGGCCTCTGACTCCCATCATCCAGCCCTCATCTCCCCAGGACCTAAAGTAAAGCTCATAAACACCACAGTCATTAAGGGTAGCAACAAAGGTCTTTTCACATCTCACATAGTCAGACTTCTGCCATTTCAGATATTTTGTGAATTAATAACTAATGAATAGTATATTTTTTTAACTATTATATAATGTGCAATGTCTTTCTATAAAAAAGTTATAATGTTATGTTGCTATTACACACATTATTGTTGCTTCTTGTAACACTGATACAAATAAAAAAAATATTGAAAATGAAATAAGCATGCTACTCCATTCTCCAGCAGCACACAAATCACAATCTTCTTTCTGTGCTGCAGTGTGTCAGAGCACGGCAAGCTGCTGATAAAACTCAACCTGAATCCTCCACAGGTAAACATGACCGTGATGTATGAGCTCCATCTCAGATACTTATGACTTGTTCCCACATAATGATAAATTACTCCCTGAAGATCCACTGACATTGTGGTGCTGTCAGATGTGACAGTGAAAAAGGCTAGGTATGGAGGGGAAAAAATAGAGAGAAAAAAAGAAAAAAGTTTGATTTAGATGTGAAACATGAGACATGAAAAAGTAGTCTATACTGGATAGTGTGAGCACATGCACCTTCTCTCCTTGCAATTCATTTCTTTCCTCACAAGATAAAAAATAAGTTATAATAATCTTATAAACTATAATGATCTTCCTGTAATAGCCATGAATTTGTTTTCACATTTTAATTCTTGCTAGTTTATATTATCTCAGTTTATTAATCGCATTTTGTTCAGTTACACATAAACTATAATATAATGTAACTATTGATGATTACAGCAGTGTATCTTATTACATACAAAGTATCAACTTTTGTTTTGGTTTCTTTATGTATACAGGTGGATCTCAGTATTTTAATTCCTAAATAAGATGAATCAATAAAATAAACCAATCCGTAATAAGACGCTGGTGTCTCATGAAAAACATTTCACAGTTTTAGAGATGTGTATATATAGTGTGTATACAAAATTAATTGCTGCACAGCAGGACCAGAATTAGCTTAACACAATAAGGTGTTAGATAAGATGACAGAAAGTAGCAATACTTGTCTCTGCCAATGTCAAATCCTGTATTCATAAGTTTTTTTGAAGAAATCTATGAATAGAAGCTTGTGAATGAGAATAACATGTTGGAATCCATCAAAAGCAGGTTTGCTGTGTACACTTTGCATAAGTCCATTTTAAATATGAAAATGTACATTGATGACCTTATAAAGTCTGATAGTGAACTTCTGTATTGACACCACCTCTGCCCACATCATACAAAAAGAAGCAACATTTGAAAGTCAGACAAACAATTTTGCTATCTATGGGTAAATTCTATAGAAGAGTCAATTACTGTATAATAGACATTGTAAATGGAGGAAAATAAATGCAATGTCAAAGGTTGCAACAGAATTTATATTTGCTTCAGGAACAGATAGAACATGTTATATTATTGTCTAAATCTCATGGCAGGTTGTCACACAGAGACAAACATAAAAAGGAGATGACCTTGTACGCAGATGTCACAGTCAAGCAAGCAATGATTTCCACAAAACAATGGCAACTAGGTGCTAATAGAAAAAAAGAAGGTGCAAGCTTGTCAGGGAAGCTATGAGGAAATTTGATATTAATAAAAAAAGGAAAGGTAATCTACTCTTACAGACACTTCTTGAAAAGCCTTTAATATTTACACAATTTATCTTTCACAGTGAGCACAGAGAGTGTAAAACATTGCCTTGCATATTTTGATAAAAATGAATAAACTATACTTCTTTGGAGGGAACTGTTGTCAAGTTATTTATTTGTTTATACATTTGGAAACCTTATGATTGTGATAGTGTGATGGTGGGCATGCAGCCCACATGCACACAAACCCAATAGCTCCTTGCACGACTGCCGCCCAGGTGTTGAATGGACAGCTCTGCTTCAGCACCCCATGTGTAGTGGACAGCATGAGAGCACATTGCTGCAGGGTGGGGCGGCAGAAGCACACACGGCTGGTGGCCAGTGAGTGGAGCGGCTGCTTCTCGCCCTCCTGCAGAAGACAGGAGAGTATAAAATGGCGCAACCAAAACAGAGAGGTGAGCAAATTCTCCTGTTGCTTTCATGATGACACGTGTCCCTATTGTTTGCAGAAGCCGACGCAGAAGAAGACAGCACAGACAAAGAAGCTCCTTGGCCACACTGCACCCTTGGCTGGTACCCACCGCCAGCACTCCCTGGGTCCTGCCTCAAAACTGCTCCAGCCCTCTCTTCTCCCCATGCCTGAAACACTGCGACCCCCACCGCCAGCACCACAATTCCTCACACCCTCACCTTCGATGTTCTCCCACTTTTTTAAATAAAAGAACACCTTTTCCCCCTCTCCTGCCTCTTGCCCGTCTGTGTTTCACCTTGCCGCAGCTTAGAAGAACCACAATAGATAGATAGATAGATAGATAGATAGATAGATAGATAGATAGATAGATAGATAGATAGATAGATCACATTATTTGAAAGTTTCTCATATTTTTTCACTGTAGCCTAGAGGTCTGCTCTTCTATTAGAAAGTTAGTTGTGTTAGTTTTTTTCTTCTCTGGTGTTCTCCTAAGGCCTCCTGACATGTCTACTTGTAGAATTCTCTTTTTTTCCACTATATTCATATTCCTTTTTCTCCCATGCTACTTGTTCTGAGGAGACATGTTCTACAGCTATGGGATGTGGCTGAGCAACTAGTTGTAGCAAACAGACAGGAGAGGACATCCACTATCACCCAGTGGACATCCACATCTATGTCCAGAATCTTTGCTCTCTGGTAGACTGCAGTTTACCCAAATGAAAGCTTACAAAGTGGCCACACTGACTATGTTTACATGGACAGATGTAATCTAATTATTGACCTTACTCTGAGTAAGACAATATTCTGATTAATGTGTTCACATGAGTCGCTTTTAGACTGCTCCTTTCCAGTACTGTAATTTTTTTGTGAAGAATCAACAACAGGTGGGACACAATCATGAAGTGGAACAAAATTTATTGGATATTTCAAACTTTTTCAACAAATAAAAAACTGAAAAATTGGGTGAGCAAAATTATTCAGCCCCTTTACTTTCAGTGCAGCAAACTCTCTCCGGAAGTTCAGTGAGGATCTCTGAATGATCCAATGTTGACCTAAATGTCTAATGTTGATAAATAGAATCCACCTGTGTGTAATCAAGTCTCCGTATAAATGCACCTGCTCTGTGATAGTCTCAGAGGTCTGTTTAAAGCACAGAGAGCATCATGAAGAACAAGGAACACACCAGGCAGGTCCAAGATACTGTTGTGAAGAAGTTTAAAGCTGGATTTGGATACAGAAAGATTTCTCAAGCTTTAAACATCCCAAGGAGTACTGTGCAAGTGATAATATTGAAATGGAAGGAGTATCCGACCACTGCAAATCTA
>JAFFST010046381.1:16197-31295 GCA_022414735.1 Noturus placidus | reverse complement strand
GAGAGTTTGCTGCACTGAAAGTAAAGGGGCTGAATAATTTTGCTCGCCCAATTATTCAGTTTTTTATTTGTTGAAAAAGTTTGAAATATCCAATAAAATTCATTCCACTGCATGATTGTGTCCCACCTGTTGTTGATTCTTCACAAAAAAATACAGTTTTATATCTTTATGTTTGAGGCCTGAAATGTGGCAAAAGGTCGAACAGTTCAAGGGGGCCGAATACTTTCGCAAGGCACTGTATAGGCAATTTTAGGATTATGAAATTTGCAGCATTCAATATGCTATGCATGCTAATGTCAACGTTATTTTTCTAAAAGATTGCCTCAAATATACTTAAATGTCACATTTCCCTTTTAAACAGAAACAAACAAAAAGTTTTTTTGTTTGTTTGTTGTGTTTTGTTCTGTACACATACCTGTAGGTGTCTGAGGGGCATCCATTAGGGTGAATGTATATCTCTGTATGTGTCTGTGTGTATGTGTGGTGCGAGAGCACTGACAGACTGTTACTTGCCCAGAAAGACAGAAGGGAAGAGAGTACATAGAATAGAGTTCCCTCCACCCTCATAAAAAAACAATCTATACAAATGCGTTGATATAAATAATTTCGTACTGTTTTCTATATGAAATGTTTCATTTGTTCGTTTCTGTGTCACACGTGGTGCTCCCTACAGTGCTGAGGGACACTAACTGCTTCTCATTCAGTAAAATGAATGGTGAATGTTATTAATCTCCCTGTAGCCCATTCTCTCTCTCTGTCTCTCACCCTCATGGAGGTTAATGGCCCTTTGTCCTCTATTTGATTAGTTAATTTCTATGGCACTTAAATAAAAGTTAAATGAGTGCTGGCTGTGTGCCAGCTGATATTATTGACTTCAATTTGCAAGCTTCGATGTAGATACAGTTAGTCAAAAAAAAAAAAAAAAATTAAAACACAGTCACAAAACTCATATGGATTCATATTAACTTGGTATTTCCAATCACAGTGATTCTGATGGCCACATGCACACAATGTTACATGGTATTAGTACCATGAATTGCATGGTGTACAAATCCAGAGCCACAAAAACACCATATCCAGTCACAGGGCAGCTACGCAGTGGTTCAAATCATGGAAAATTGTATCCACAATCAGCATGGTCAAGGAACCAAGAAACCAAAGACACACTAGCTTCCTCGACTCAACAATAACAATAAAATATGTCTTTCATGCCTCACAGATAGACACATTAGTCTTGAATGAGGGACGTGAATACAACATTTGCCCTGTGTGGTGCTATGCTTCGAAAGCATGCTGAATTCTTTATTTTAATTAATTAATTAATTTATTTATTGCATTCAGGCACGGTAGTGTTGAGTCATTAATCACTTCATACAACAGCATTCACCTTGACTTGCTACCAATTTAAACTCTCAGACATCATACCATCCTATTACCTTATACAACTACTCATTTCATCACAAACAATGTTGGTGCATCAGTGAATGGATCTTTCTGAATAACACTCTTTACAAATCAATTTCAATTTCTTACCCACCACAAAGAGAGGAGATGCATATCGATCATGTTAGACAAACACAATTCTCTCAGCTTCAAAAACACATGGTGTAACACAATAGGCACAGCTGTCATCACATCGTTCAAAAATTACACTGATACAAATGTAACTTCCTGCCATTTAGTAATGCATGGTCATGTGTTTTTTTTTTAGGTCTTTTCAAGGCTTGGTGTGTACTGCCATCAAGTGGTTATCCTTAAAAATAGGTCACTTCCATTGAGCCTCTTTATAGAAGTGGTTGAATGCACAGAAGATGATGATTTTCACATGTTAAAAACAGCAATAATGCAAAATTCCTGCTCACACCCATTGAAGTTCAAATGCTCCTAAACCAGCATTTGACACTTTTCTGTTAAATAACACTTTTCTGTTAAATAATAAATATACTCAAATGACTTACTCTGAATTATGTGTAATTCACTCCGTTGACACACTCAAAACAATACCATTTCATGATAATTATGACAGGGCTTGGATTGCACTGATAGTATCAAGTCAGAAGAAGTAGAGAGAAAACTAAGTTTGTAATTGGTGGAAATAAGATAAATTATATAACACAATGCATTGATTCATCACTAAGCATATCCTATTTGAAGACTATCATAAATGCCTGTTTTTGAATGTGAAAATAAATTTCCATTTCCATGGTTTCATACAAATATATTAGTTAAAAAAACAACAACACAGTATTACATGAATCTTTATTTAAAACTGAAAGTGCATATCCTCTCCTGTCCATTAGACACTGGCATTGTGATTACTATGGTGTATTTGGCCATATTGTTTATCTTCATACAAAGACTGCATGGCCTTTTTATGCACTTTTATGGCCTCTATAGAGCGTCTAAAAGATTAGTCTTTGGTAGTGAACACAATGTACTTTAACACAGACAGAAAAATAACATGAGGTCATTGTAATGTGTGTGCACAATTTACTATTCATGCTCTCAATCTGCTATTTCGAATTATTAAATTAATAGTAAAGTGCCCGTGTTTTTTTTTTTTTTTGTGTGCTACTTACTGGGAGAGGTGTGTATATACTGAGCACTGTTAAAACATTTATTTAGAGAATTGTTAGAAGTTCTCCTTCGCTCTACATTTATATAGACTACCTTGATATCTAGATAAACTAATTAAGGTAGTTAATGTTAAGACAGCTTAAGTTAATGTTACTTCACCGACCATTAACAATGTTATAACAAAACAGTATAGTTTTATACATATGATATATAATTAAATTAATTTCATTGTTAGTCACAATGCTATCAGAGAGCTTCATAGGCACTGTATATTTAGAGGAGAACACACATGATCTAAACCATAGGCATAATTTTATTATTTAAAAAAAATTAGAACATGACGAAATTAAATGCCACACACATTTTTCTACTTCATGACCTCGTTATTTATCGCCTCATGGCTGCAATACACTAAATTGTGCACAAAATGTTGTACATCCTGTGCAAGAAATTAAAAGGGATCTTTTCATAGCCACTTTCTTTGCAAGACTAGGTCCATAAACATAAGACCACATATTTATAAAATAATGCCCTTGTAAATAGTGTATTATGACATTGGTGAGGTGGCAAGAAGTGTTGTATAAAGTATATTGTCTTATAGAAATCAAATAACTTTCATCTACCTTAATACTTTTTATAAAGTTCTCACAGCATCTTACCAATATTAAAATAAGCCATTATTTAGATGGATAAACTAACTTTCTTGTAAAGCATTACTAATAATTCAATGGAACAGTGAGTTACAGAGTGAGACTGAATTACATGATTTATTAACTACAGATACTACAGAAATGATATAGGGCTGTTTGGTATTCTCTGCTGTGCTCATGTGGGTTGGATCTGTTGTCAGATCAACACAAAATCTCCAACCAGAAAACACAACACTAGGATGAGCCTCTTCACTTAAAATAGCATCCTAATTATAGGTGCAATTACATTTTGCTTATGCTCTTATTTTTACATATACAGCTCTCCAAAATTCAGCAGGGAAATTCTGATGTGTTGTTTTGAATTATAAAGTTTAAGGCCCATGTTACAATGTTCCTGTTACTTTTTCAAGCTAATGCAGTGTAGCAGAAAATTAATAAATGAAAGGACAATAATTGAAATTAATGCTCCGGGCCACAACAGCATCCTTTGGTATGAAAAGAATTATTGTAGATGACCACCACAACAGCTCAAAAAGAAGCAAAAATAGGTGGAAACTGCTTTCCAGAGATAGGAGAGGCATTAGGTTTACATCTGAAAAGAGCCAGAACAGGGTCTTTTGTGATTTCACAACCATTTCACTTCAGGTTTACTTATGCTATAACCATGCCACTCTTAAGCAAGCCGTACTGCACTTTCCTTTCATGCTTTCAATTCATTTAGCCATATTCAGTACCCTTCAGTAGCCTCCAGTGTAGAGTCCGATTTGGTATGTGTATCATAGAGATGTCAAAACGGCTGTAGATGCACCCGTTGCCAACTCTTTCCAGGGAAAAGTAGCTAGTGCAAGCTCAAACAGTTGCTAGGTAGTTGCCAGAAAATGGCATAGATAATACATTACAACTTGATTTACATTCAACTGAGAATTCTTTTACATTAAATATGGCATTATTTTTGTGTTAATGTTGTGGAATTAAAAGTAATACATGGTTTTCCAAATTTTGTAGTGCTCTGGTAAATGTGTTTTTTTCCAATAGGACACATCTACAGACTGTGTTGGAATGGCAAGGCCAATTCATTTGTTTTTGCTATACAGACAATAGATCAGTTTTCAATTCCTAATATTTACATCTAAATGTTTTAAAACTTAGAGATTTTAACTGTTTAACTCTCCTATTATTATTTTTTTTTTTGGGGGGGGGGGGGAATGACTTCCACAGTTTAAATACACACAAATAACAAAGAACAGCTTAAAACAGTTAACCTTTCTTATGTCTTTTCTCATACAAGCCATAAGAAGAAATATTTGCATACAAGTTCATGACCCTAAATTTGGAAAGTCAAAAAAATTTAAATACAACAAGAGAGATTAACCAGTATTTCAGACATCTCAACTGTGGAAATGGATCAAATTTGCAAAGAAATGTACAGATGAGCCCCAAAAGTTCAGGAACCAAGATTAACCACTACCAAAGTGATGAAAAGGTCACCAGAAAGAAAGGATCTGCTCATGATCCAAAACATGCAGGTTCATTGGACAAACATGCTGGAGGTAATGTCATGGCTTGGATCTGCTGCTGGAATGGGATCACTAATCTTTATTGATGATGTAACTCATGATGGTAGCAACATAATTAATTCAGAAGTCTACTGAAACATTCTGTCCTCCACTTTACAGAGTTATGCATCCAATCTAAATGAGCGGAACATCATTATGTAGCAAGACAATGACCCAAAACATACTGCCATCACAACAAAGAACATCACCAGTGGGGAAAAATGGAATGTTTTAAACTTTCCAAGTCAATCACCAGACCTTTACCCAGCTAAGCATGCATTTTACATCCTGAAGAGAAGACTGAAGGGAGAAACCCCCCAAAACTGAAAGAAGCTGTGGTACAAGCCTGGAAAAGCATCACAAAAGAAGAATGCAGCTTGCCAGTGAATTCATCTGCTTGGTGCAGTTATTGCAAGAAAAGGATACGCAACCAAATATTAAGTGTTATTTTCTTTAAGATTTTCTGTTGCTTTGCTTTTGCTCACCTAAAAGTTGGGTGATCTGTCATGTGATTTAGAGGTGACTAATTGTCAGTCCAATGGCATTGCTATGTTTATTTGAAGTTGTTCATTTCTAACACTGCAGTAACCACCAGCCTACGTGGCAAGTATCAGAATGCCTTTTGAATTATAAACACAGAAGTGGAGCCCAAAAAGGAGAGGAAATAGAAAGAAAGGGTAAAACACAATTAGAATTTTTCACATTTATTACTTTGGTAACCTTGTGTACATCCTTGGCAACAAACTCTGGTGAGTAACTGTCATAACTCTCAAGGTAGCAAAGGCTAATCACTTGGTCATTTTAATCCACATACTAATTAGTTATCTAGCAGTTGTAATTTATGATATTTTTAGCTGTTTGGGGTATTATCATTCGTCATAAATAATAATAGCCATGAATAAATCTGGCCATAACAGGGCTGACTAGTTACTGACTGTTTATAAAAGAGTAGGGATACATCAATACCATATTTTCCAGACCTTGTACAAGGTCATGCTTTTTGGTACTTGTTGATGCTGATGATGATACTGAAATAAGTAACCTACAACCAGTAGCATAATGAACCATGTTATTTAAAACCAAGCAGAACATAAACATGGTTTGCGAGTAAAGTACTGCGAGAGAAAATTAAGTACATGTGTATCAGTGCTCAGTGTTCTCTCTCACGTGTCTCTGAACACTCACCTCACCACTCCACACTTGTGAATACCTTTGTATGTGTGCATATACTGGCACCTTGCACTCATTTTAATTTCAACTTACACTTATATTATATTATTATATGTATACATCTAAACATATTATCTACTGTTAAACATACTGTTGGAATGCTATAAAGATGCTTCATCAAGTTATGTTTGTATTGTAAGGAGCTACTGTAATACCTCTTGATATTTTCACAAAGTTCAACCACTGTATATAGCTTTTAAAAGACATGAGAAGTTGGAGATAATAAATCACATCATTAACCACTTTATGGTTTAGACACTGGAGACCATGTGTGTTGATACCTTGAGAAAATATGTATGATTAATACACAAATCACACTGAAAACAAAAAGTGATACACTAAGTGATACACTACATAGACACAAAAAAGGAATGAGCCATATTATTCTCTGTCACTCTTCGATAGATCTTTTTTTTTCAACTGTTTTTGTAAGGAAGCTGAGATCAGAATGCAGGACCAGCCACTGTAAGGTGCCTTTGGAGCAATGGAAGATTAAGGGGTTTGCTCAAGGGATCAACAGTGCTAGTGGGCAGTTCTGGGATGTGAACTCTAAACCTTTTAGACAGTAGAACTTAACCTCTGAACAATCTGTAAAAGGCTTATGACAAAACACGATTTGAAATGAGATGTTTTAGGTAATATGTCCATGAAAAAGAAAAAAATATATGCAGATAGTTTGTTGTAGATTGTTAGAGTATTTTTAAATCATCTATAAAGCATCCATTAGATTATTCAAATGATCTAAGCACTTCGTAAATGAGTGAAAAATATTATAAAATATGCACATAGTGGTTCATAACAGTGTTTGAAATGCAAAACTGATTACCACTTTAGTTTATTAAGCATGGAAAGTAATAAAGTGTTGGACCAACAAGTGGGTACTTCATAAAAGATTTCGCAATAATTTATGAATGTGCTCTGAGGAAAGGCATTACAGATACAAATTTCAAACAGTCTACATCTAATAAATGAAGGTTCTTATCTCGTTCAGGACAGTCACAATTACACAAACACCTTAATGTACATAAACATTACATGAATCATCCAACATTCAGTTCTAAAGCATTCACACTTTCCTTATGAATGCATTATAAATGCCCAGTTGTTCATAAATGTGAATTTATGAAAGTGCTAATCTGGGAGTTCGGGGGGAAAATATTACATTTTTATGCCTGTAATTTGTTATATAATGCAGGACCATCTCTTATTTAATAACTAAATCCCAGTTTATTTGTATAGCAATTTGTCACAAAGCAGATTTTAAAAATCCAAATGTAGATTCAGTTACTTAAGTAAGAAAGCCAGAGGGGACAATGGCTGAATCTCTGAAATAACTTGAGAAAGAAAACCTGAGACAAATCAGGCTCAAAAGTGAACCCATCTTCTTCAGGGTGACACCAGATAGTGGGATTACACACTCAAAGAACACTTTGTTAGGAACACTGTACAAATACTTGGTAGGGTCTCTCTTTGCTCTCAAAACAACCTCAATTCTACAAGATGTTGGAAACATTCCTTTGAGGTTCTGGTCCATGTTGACAGCAATTCCAATTTCAGTTGCACTTTCAAGCAGCAAATCTGCTGTGCTACAGTACCATATCTGTACCATATAAGGTATTCTATTGGATTCAGATCTGGTGACTGGGAAAGCCATGGAAAAAACATGTTCCTGAAACCAGTTTGAGACGACTTTTGATTCGTGACATTAACATGCTGGGAGTAGCAATGAGAAGATGGGTAAATTGCAGACATGAAGGAATGCACATGGTCAGCAAAAATACTCAAATAGGCTGAGAACTATGATGTATATAAAAATGAGAAATATTAATTAAATAAATTATACACAGCACATTTAGACAAGGCGCACGGTGGGTGGTTAGCACGTTCGCCTCACAACTCCAGGGTCCGGGGCTCGAGTCCCGCCTGGGTCACGTGTGTGCGGAGTCTGCATGTTCTTCCCGTGGGGGCCTCATGCTGAAAAAGTTTAACAACCATTGCTCTAGAAATTGCTGTGCATGAAATTCCGAGGAGATCAGCAGTTATAGAAATACTCAAACCAACCCATCTGGCACCAACGATCATGCCACGGTCAAAATCACAGATCAAAATTTTTCCCATTCTGATGGTTGATGTGAACGTTACCCAAAGCTGCTGGCTCGTATCTGCATAGTTTTATGTATTGCACTGCTGCTACACAATTGGTTGATTAGATAATTGCAGGTGTAAAGGAATTGCTAATTATGCGCTCAGCGAGTGCAAATCATTATAGTATACAGGAGAAGAAGAGTAAAGTAAAATAATAGTAAGTGTGTTAAAAGGTTGTTCATTATAAGTAGATTGTGTAAGTCCTGGGCTAAGCACAGAACAGTTTATGATTACAGGAGCAGTTCAAGTATAGTATATTTTTAATCAGGATAAAAATAAATATCTATAATAAATGGTCAACCTTGTCAGCAATTGTTTTTTTAAATAATAGAATTTCTACAATCTCCTCTTGCTGCCTTTGACCAAATATCAGGTTACATGTAAAATCCCTGCATCATCCATCACCATGTGGAAAGCCAAAGAGATTTTTAACTAAGAACACCATCCATGCTATATGTTTGGCTAAAAAAAAAGCTGACAGTATACAGGAATATTCCCGCAAATCCTCTATATCTTGGATCATTGATGCATTTTGGCAGTTATGAAGGTTGATTTCATTTTGAAATCCACTAATTACCAATATATGCATTGCTGCATATTTTAATTAAGTTGTACCATCCAAACTCACAAAAGTTTGGGTAAATTTAAGAAATATGATTAGAATTTTTCCCCTTCTCCTGAAATAATATTTACATTTTTCCGCCGTTATTCACAAACAGCTTAAAGTTAAAGCTAAGCTACAACAACCGCAATTAGATTTTCAAAGTGGACATACTATTTTCTTGGATTTTATGCATTAGGCTATATCATAGCAATGTATACATGTTTAACAATAAACAACCAAAAAAAAAAAAAAAAACCTTCATCTACAACCATAAGCTTAGTGGAGTTTACATACATTTTTTATTTCATTTCTGTGGGTTAAATGCCTTTTAACAAACACATGTTAAAGAGATGAACTGTGTGCAAATCAGCACAAAAATGAACAACAAGAACAATAGATCACATCACACACAAGTGTTCACTGAAAATTAGTGCACACTTGTTTAAAAGATTGTATAATACAGCAAAACAATGTTAAAAAGGGAAAAAAATCTCCAGTGTCCTGAGGTGATTAAACTAAAATCAGAGTCATGAGTGTGAGTACTATAAGCTGTGTTTAAAATGAGCAAACACTATATATAGGAATGTGAACAGGCCTAAAATCCTATAAACAAAAATAAAGGGGGAACAAAACCCTGTTAACATCTTCTATTAAATTAACCACTTCAGCTGGTGAATCAATTGTTTGTTTAAATTCAATATATATTCACATTATTTTTTATTAATTATTTGGTATCTGGGTACTAGATAACAAACGCATTCTACAAGGTTACATATTGGTGGCTACATTTTACTGCAAGACACTTCTGAGTTCACAAAACAGACACTGATATTGCAGTTAGGCATGACACATCATTTACAGGAAGCAGTGACCGCACATACACAAAAAGGTTTTCCTATATTGCACTTTGGTAGAAAATAGTATATTTTTTCCAAGGTAGATTTCATTAAACATATCCAAAACCATAAGAAAGGAGAAGCAACATCACCCAGATGTTCAGCCAAACCAGTATAAGAGGCTACATATGTGCAAAAATAAAGCTCATTTAGTAAAAAATAGCAACTTTCAACTTTATCAATACACGAACAAAAGTAGCAGTGCCATAAGTAGAACCATTCCAACAATCTCCAAGACATTCATATCACATTAAAGATGTTTTGCAGAAAGCTTACACACTCGGCTTGGCTTTAATATCAACTGGCCTCGCTGCTAATGTTAGTGCGTTGCTCTTGATGCTATTAGACACTAAACAAATTTTAACTTGCCTCTTATAATATTGCAAATAAAATGTTAGTACACCATGATGGCCAGTTCCAAGGGACAAGATAACAGTTCAGTTAAGTATAAATACACCAAATATTTCAAAAGCCCTCAAAAACCCTAACTGAATGAAAGTAAAATATAGTAGACAAACCAAAATTAGTACGTTGCACCACCTTAACATGAATTACAATTTTTTAGGACTGGTTCAAGCAGAATACCTCCCTCGTTTTATATTCAGGGAAAAGTTCGTTTTAATTGTGAAGTAGAAGAAAAATACTGAAATATGTAAAACAACAAGTAGCCAACAACCTAAAGACACCCGAACGGACGAACAGCTTTTCATATAAACAAAACTCGCAACGACTTTACATAGCTCCTTATGTACCAGTCCAACAGGGTCAAACTGTCACTCTTACACTGGATTAGATGTGCGGAGTTACTGTAGGTTCAACTGCATGCTAATGACCCATTCTGGACAAAAATACAGTCTTTCATTGGAGCATTTTAAGGATCCAGCCACCAATCAATAAAAGTGACAACTCTAACTGCTAACCTATTGAGAAGAGGTAACTATAATAATGTTTATTCCACCTCAAAAAAAAAAAAAAAAAAAAAATGCTGCTGAGTTTTTGAACTGCACTTAATTGACATAACTGAAACATAAAAATCATCTCTCTATAACAAACAGTTCTGTTTATCTGCAAAAAGAAAAATATTGACATGGAAAGAATTGCTTTATTGCAAAGTCTAAACTCCATACTTATCTGCTCATTCTCCTTTGTACAAGTACAATAATAATAATAATAATAATAATAATAATAATAATAATAATAATAATAATAATAATAATAAATATAAATAATTCAAACGGTCACTTGTTTTAGATCATGTTGAATTTGTTATGTATGTAGCCTGTGCCAAAGAAGCAATAACCAGACAACACATTTAATCAACAGTGTTAATATTACTAATGTTAATAGCTAATATTAGTCTTCTTCCAAAGGGGAAAAATAATTTGAAATAAGTGAATACAATGTGTGAAAATATGCTCCATCCATTAAAAAGCATTTTCTCCACTATAAAGCTCTTAATCTTTGCTACAAAAGTAGGATAACTGTCATAATCCCATTTTTCAATGACACAAATAATAGTTCCGTCATGCGTCCAAGGACTTGCTGAGAAGTAATGTTAAATAATTAAAACAGGAAAGGACTCCTCTGACATCAAAGCCTCCCCACCACCTCTAGGCCATGTTTCCAAGTCTGATAAATTAAGAGTGCTACATGCATGTAAGTGGAGTGCATGGGAAACTACATTCTACATTCAATCATTTATGACATTTACACGAGAACAGGAAGGTGTAAGGAAGGCCCCAAGGAACGTAAAAAAAAATAAAAATTACACACACAACAGACACAGAGGGGGGGAGGGAATGGTGTTGCTTTGTCAAATCATTTGCCATTCAGTACCTAGATTGATGTGTACAGGTCTATACCTACTGATCAGGCATCAGTCTTTGGACAGCTGAATGTCTAAGGGCCTGAAGCTTGTGCTGGTGTTGGAGAAGGAGTCCAAGAGCTCCACTGGTGCAGCAGAGGCAGTGGACACTCCTCATGCCTCATGGTGGGGTTGAGAAGCAGAAACTCAACATGCTGGTATATCTCCGCAGTGCCGTCACACTGACAAAGACAGAGAGAAGCTAGAACAAAGTCTCACACTCCACAGCCCCACTGTGCTTGTGAAGGTTCAACCACATGCATCAAAATCCCAAGAACAAAGTACATACAAGAGCATATACGCTTTAGATCTTTTGCTACAAAAATTAAAAGCACCTTTTTTAGTGTTGATGTGAAAAAGGGATTCAGCGATATGCCACTTTTCTACCTGTTGATTGATTCAATACACATGACATCACCCAGCAGCTGGTAGATAAGCTCAAGACACAAGTGAACGTGGTATAAACCTGTTCACAAAGGCCAGTAAGTAGCAAAGGTATGTAGAATAAATAAAGGGGGTGGGAATTCAAAAATCTCTCAGTCTCAAAAAAAATGGAAATCCAAGCACAAGCTTAGGAAACTGCAAGTGTCATCCGAGATGCGAATAATGCAGTCATGTTGGTTGGAGTTAGTGCCCGTGCCAACTCCACGGATCTGCAGACCCTCATACCAGTGGCACCTAGTACTGGGGCACCAACTATCTGGAGTGAGACACAGAGATGGTAGGGGGAAACAGAGGGCTGAAAGGGCTGGCTCACAACTGGTACACAATGCTATCAGAATGATTGACGGACACTCTGCCATCCTGCGGTAGCCGCTGCCACTGGAATGTGGTGCTGAGAGAGCCCACTTCATCCTCCTCATTCTCCTGCTCTTTTGCAAATTCCATGAAAACCTGACACCATGTGGATACAAAAAAGTATTTAAAATATTTTAATTGCAACTAATTTTTGTGGTTTATTACAGCACTGTGCATTTTGACCAACCTGCTCCAAAGTAGACTGGGAAAAGTTGTACTCTTCAAAATTGAAGTTCTGCTTAGCTGCAAAGCAGGGGGGGGGGGGGGTGTTTGGGGGTAATAAAGTCTTTAGAAACAGAGTTCCCAAAATTCCAATAAACAAGACATTCAAATACTGTTCTCTAGCCACTCACCACTCTCTAACTGAGAAAAAGCTTTGGCTAGTGAATTAACGTCCCCCATTGGAATCTTATAAACCATCAAGGTGGCAAAACTGCAACACAACAGGGCAACACAAATATCAACATGAACAAACTGGAATATACTGCTTAGTCACTGCTGTCTAAAATTCTACAAAATATTTCTTCAGTACGTCATTCAACTCCCAACCACTAATAATACACCCCTTTTACACGATCACGGTGAAACATCCACACACATACCTCTCCTGGCGTGCAGCATGAGGAAAGATCCTTAGTATCTCCTTGTGTAGTAGTGCCACCTGCTGGAGGCCTGTGAGCTCTTCTCGAAGTTTAATCTCCAGACTGTAACCTCGACCATATTTCCCCTTTAGGTGCTGTATGGAACCAATGCAACTACAGAAAAGTCACGTTAGAAACAATCAAACCATACAATTATTTAACATGATCATTTTAACTGCCCTGCATAGTCATTTTCCATGCCATAAAAATGTGCATTCATTTATCACATTTGCTCAGAATGAATAAACGCTTGATCATATTTTTAATAGTTCAGTAATTGTAAATGTCATTAACAAAACTATGAGTTTTTTGGATAAAATACTTTTAATATTATGGGACATGGACTTATTTAGAATAAGCATTCTTGAAACAAAACTCTTCATCTTAAAGAGCATATGAGATATAAATAAAGAATTACTATCTAAAAGATCAAGAAAAAAACAGAGCAAACCGTAATTGGCCAGAAACCATGATGGCCACTCGATCACACACAGCTTCTGCCTCTTCCATGTAGTGTGTTGTTAAGATAGCGCCACGCTGTTTGTTTTTAAAGGCCACACGCATCGCTCTCCTGGCACAATGGACAATGGTAACACACAGAGAGTACCCTTTTACAAGTACAGTAGATGATTATTTACATTTCTGAAGACATTAACTCAAATGCTCAATGAGATTGTTCACACCTTGGATCATACTTTGAAAAGTTGGGACGCTGATTTGCAAATCTCATAAACCCATATTATTCACAACAGAAATAGAAAACATCAGATGTTTAAACTGAGTAAATGTACCATTTAAAGGGGAAAAAAAGGTAAATATGAATGTGATGGCCGCAACACGTCTCAAAAAAGTTGGATGGGGGCAACCACGGGCTGTAAAAGTAAGCATTACTAAAAAGAAACAGCTGGAAGTTAATTGTCAACAGGTCAGTAACATAATTGCCTCTCTAAGATACCTTTTTTATATACCCAGAGTATAAACACTTTCAGAAGTAAATATGGGCAGAGGTTCACCAATGTGAAAACTGTGTCTACAACTTGTGGAACAATTTCAGAATAATGTTCCTCAACGTAACATTGCATAGACTATGAATATCTCATCATATACAGTACATAATATCATCAAAGATTCAGAGAATCTGGAGAAATCTCTGTGCACAAGGGACAAGGGCGAAAATCAATATTGCATGCCTGTGATGTTCGGGCCCTCAGGTGGCACTACGTTAAAAAAAGGCATGAATCTGTAATGGAAATCACTGCATGGACTCAGAAACACCTCCCGAACTCACTTTGGATGGTATGGAAAAACTGTGTTCACAGACAAACACTGGTTAAAGCTCTATCATGCAAAGAAGAAGCCATGTGAACATGATCCAGAAACTTCACCATCTTCTCTGGGTCAAAGCCCATTTAAAATGGACTGAGGCAAAGTGGAAAACTGTTCTGTGGTCTGACATCGAAATTTCAAATTCTTTTTGGAAACCATGGATGCCACATCCTCTAAATTAAAGAGGACTCAAGAGGAGAGGGACCATCCGGCTTTTTATCCGAGTTCAGTTCAAAAGCCTGCATCTCTGCTGGTATAAGGGTGCATTAGTGCCTATGGAATGGGCAGCTTGTACATCTGGAAAGGCACCATAAATGCTGAAAGGTATATATACAGGTTTTAAAGCAACATATGCTTCAATCCAGACTGCATCCCATCTTTACTTCTGAGAGACTCTGATTCTATAAGATACCCTTTTTATACCAAATCAAGTTACTGACCTGTTTCTAATTAACCTAGTTGCAAAATGTTCCTCCAGTTGTTTCTTTTACTAGCAATTACTTTTCTAGATTTTGTTGCACCCAACCCAACTTTTTTGAGACGTCTTGCGGCAATCAAATAAAAAAATTACCTTATTTTTTTTCTTAAAATGGTACATTTACTCAGTTTAAATATTTGATATGTTCTCTATGTTCTATTTTGAATAACATACAGTGGTGTGAAAAAGTGTTTGCCCCCTTCCTCATTTCCTGTTCCTTTGCATGTTTGTCACACTTAAGTGTTTCGGAACATCAAACTAATTTAAACAATAGTCAAGGACAACACAAGTAAACACAAAATGCAATTTGTAAATGAAGGTGTTTATTATTAA
>JAFFST010046381.1:0-13828 GCA_022414735.1 Noturus placidus | reverse complement strand
CCCCCCCCCCAAGCAAGATTTATATATTATTCATTTATGTATAATTCATTTATATGTAATTTTACATGTGGTTCATTTACACATGATTCATTTTCATCCCCTCCGGCACATGATGGCTACACTAACTATTGCTGGTTGTATAAATATTATAAAACCCAACCACAGGCATAAGACTCAAGGGCAATATATAAATCTTATAAATCTTAAAAGGCGTGCCTGTCCTAGCCGTACTGGGATCAATATTGCTACTAACCATCTAATAAAGTAAACCATAGCGATATAAATAGTCAATTAGAACCGGAGTGATTTCCCCTCCCCCCAACAAATCCTCAAACATAAAAACACCCAAAGTCTCCATAACCCAAAGGAGACAGCAGTGTATCCCTCTATAACCAAAAGTTGTCCACACTGAGACAACCTCTCGGAAAGAACGCTGAACTAACCAACCCTTACCAAAACAAAAGATTTTAGTAAGAGAAAAATCCCCTACTGACTTCAAATCTGATAAGCAGTCTGCACACAATAACATATAATGTCCTCAACTTTAAAAAAAAAAAGAAATAAATAAATAAACACGCCACTGTGCAGGTGATACAATTCATCCTGATATCAAGAGTTTAACATAGTCTCCTGCTTCCTCCGCTGAAATAAAGTCCTGCTGGACACCGTTATATGTAATGAGAAGCAGAGCTGGGTGAAGTATTCCATACCAAGCGCCCTCAACATCACGAAGTTGACGCCGAACCTCATTAAATGCAGTTCGAGCCTGAGCTATCTTAGGTGTGTAATCAGGAAAAACGGAGATAATCAAATTCCTCACTTTAATTCGCTGGAGCTCTCTCGCACAGTGTAATATATCAACACAGTCACTGTGATAGTGGAATCTGCACACAATAGTTCGTGGTCGTTCATGAGGCTTGGGCTTCGGCTGAAGGGTCCGGTGGGACCGGTCCAAAACCGGCTCAGTCTCCAGACCAAACGCCTCTTTTAACAAAGCCACTACAGCAGCAGTTGAACATGTATCAGAACCTTCTGGAACTCCCATTATTCAAAAGTTATTGTGCCGTGACCTCGTCTCCACATCCACACATTTATTCTCTAATTGAGTCACGGTCTCAGTGAGAGACTCGATGGTAGACTTCATGTGTGCTATGTCATGTGTAAGCGCGTGCTCCATTTCCACAACCGTACCTTTTAGCGCTGAAATTGTAGCCTCGGTAGCAACTTTATCATTAACCTGCTGTGTTTTTACAGCAAGCAGGTCAAGCTGGATAGTAGACAGCACTTCCTTGAGAATCTCCTGGAGTTCCGTATTAAAAATATCAGCGATATCCTTCCTCAATGAAGCCAACAGCTCAAGCTTGAGTGCGGCGAGATCAAAGTCACGGCTCGGCAATGTGGATTCAGGGGGAGAGGGGGACACGCTCACGGCGCGCGCATTCGCCTCAGTCGTGTTTGAATGCCACCTCGGGTTTTCGTATTCTTTCCAGACATTTTAACGTGCCAAAAAAAATTTATTATAAGCAAAGATAAAAAGTAAAATAAGTTAAAGTATATTATATGACCAAAAAGCGCAAATTAATTCAAATTTTAATCGAAATCAGCAGGAGCCTCCAGCTTCGCATCCTACCGCATTCAAACCCGAATTCGAACTCGATAATAGCTTTCTAAGGAGATAGCAAACTAAGCTTAATGTCACACTGATATTAAATGCAACCCATAGTAATTAAACATTATTTAATTTCTCATTTTATTCATATTTTATGAAGTTATTATTATGTCTAATTTTTATATTAATTAATTTATTTATAACCAAGCACATTTTCTGTCTTTATATTTTATAAGTTTTCTGTTTGTTTGTTTGTTTGTTTATCAGTTGTTCCATTTAGATCGGTTCCACAGCACGTCTGCTGATAATATTGTTTTTTGGGGATTAAATCAAAACATGGAAACTGGAGTTGACTTTTCTGATGATATCTGGCAACCTTAAGTTTAAATGACATGACTATGCTATGTATTACATTTACATTTATTCATTTTAGCAGACGCTTTTATCCAAAGCGACTTACAAATGAGAGCACACTCACACCCCAATGGTAGCAAAGCTGCCATGCAAGGTGCTAGCTTGCCATCGGGGTCAACTTAGGGTTCAGTGTCTTGCCAAAGGACACTTCGGCATGGGATCATCCGGGCCGGGATTCGAACCACCAACCACACGATTAGTGTATTAGTAAACAACCCGCTCTACCGACTGAGCCACAGCCGCCCGTTTAAAGTATTAAAATATTAAAGTTAGTGAAAAGCATGAAGGAGAGCAGCAGCGTACTTATTCTGAACAGTTGCTAATCTTGATGATTAAATAATTCCTCACAAATCAAAGAAGTTTGAATTAAACCCACCTTGTAGCGTTATTATTAATTTTCTCCGCACGATGCCGCTGTGTCTACACGAGCAGGTGAAAGTTCAGGTCATTTTGCGGGATCGATAAAAGATAGTGGTTGAGATTTGGAAGTTGAGAGAAGCAGATGATGTTCAGTGTTACTCTTGTCATCATAATGGCTTCTATGCAGTATTTCCACACTTGTTCGGTTGACTGAGGTGATGAAAAGCAGTGTGAAATTAACTGTTGCACGGTGTAGATGCATTTTGGACTTCCTGTAGTTTTTATTCCGATTGTATTACACAACTCCGAACAGGTCATCGATGTAAATAAATATTTAATTATTCAGTCACACAATACTTTTCAGTCGCAAAAGCGAGAGAAATGGTTGCACTGTAGATCCCGGAGTTTATCTGCAAAGTTTTTTCCTGTTCGGCGTGATGATGTTTAATGTCCCTGACAACCTCTGTAGTGCCATTTAGCATTGTGCTAGTGTCATGATTTCCCCTCGTGCAAGCGCTGGAGATTGCAGCGAAACAGGTAGCTCAAGCGCAAAAATGCCAAATCCATTTCCGGGTTTTTGCATTACAAAATGGCGTCATCCCTGCACCACTCTATGGTGATTGGCTGCAAATTTAGGAAGCACTTGATTTGATCTGTAGTGGAGTTTTCTATTAGCAGAGGACGAACTTTAAACTTCAATATCGCAATCGATCATGCTCATTTAATCGTGGGCAGTCAAAATCGTAATTGCAATCGATATTTGATTAATTGTGCAGCCATAACTCAAAGTATAGAAATGTAAACTAAAAGGGTTCTTACCACATTCGCTGCTTAGACTTAGGGTCCATCCCAGATGAAGGTTCATCTAGGAGCACAATCTGAGGGTTCCCCAGCATGCTTAATGCAAAACACAACTGCAAACAAAAGAGCAGACTCTCATTAGAAAGAGTGGCTTATTCTGGTACCTGTAAGTATACAATACAATTGAAATATAAATAAGTAAATAAATACATAAGTAAGTACATAAATAACAATAAAAGCAAAACAATAAATTAACACTTATTAAATGGAGTTCTGTATTAAAAAATCATTTTAATAATTGTTGCTTGTGCTGTTCAGTGTTGCTCACACCTTTCTCTTAAGGCCTGCAGACAGACTTTTAGCCTGTTTATGAAGGTGCTCCTTCAACTCCAGTGCATTAACCACACTGAAAGTTAACACACACACACACACACACATTAATCAACAGGCTAGTTCCACTAGTGGTATACAGTGTGTATAGAAGTAGAGGTACCGTCTGATGATGTTCAGTGCATCTTTGTGGTGTAAACCCTTAATTGCAGCATAGATCTGGAGGTGCTCCTGTAGGGTGATCCTAGGCCACAGTGGGTTTATCTGGGGGCTGTAACCTACATACTCAAGTGGGTTATCCACTGGCCTGAACTCTGTGCCATAGTCTCCCATCAAAATCTGCACAAAAAAAGGGAAAAGGTGCAAAACTATTAACGGTGGGGAAACAAGTATTGAACACGTCAACATTTTTTTTTCAGTAAATATATTTCCAATGAAGTTTCCAATGAATTCACATGAACTTTTCACCAGACATCAGTATTAACTCAAGAAATCTGCAATTATAAAGAATTCACAACATTATAGTCCATAAATAAAGTTGTGTAATAAAGTGGAATGACACAGGAAAAAAGTATTGAAGATGCTAAGAAAAAACTGTTCTCCAGGACATGGTAAGGCAAGAAACCTGCCGAAATCTATAAATAATTATACCTCCTATCTGTGCAAATTAATATCCGCTGGGTTAATAAATTGATGGTCTATAAAAAGGTGTCACACAAGAAACATTTCATGATTGGTAAAAGCAAAGAGGTCTCCCAAGACCTTTGCAACGTTATTGTTGCGAAACATAATTGATGGAATCGGATGCAGACGTATTTCAAAAATAATGAATCTTCCAGTAAACACCATGGGGCCATTATCCGCAAGTGGAAGCAACATCACTCCATCAACCGGCCTCGCACAGGAGCTGTTCGCAAAATTTCTGACCAGGGAGTAAGAAAAATAGTCAGAAGTGTAGCCCAAAAACCAAGGACCACACGGAAAGAGCTCCAGAAACACTTGAAGGCAGCAGGTACAATAGGAAATGCACTCCACCGTAATAGCCTCTATGCACGTTCACCCCGCAAGACTCCAGTACTAAAGAAAAGGCATGTCGAAACTCGTTTAAAGTTTGCTACAACTCATTTGGACAAGCATATGAAATACTGGGAGAGTGTAGTCTGGTCAGACAAGAGCAGAATTGAACATTTTGGCTGTCATACCACACACTATGTTTGGAGAAGAAATGGCACTGCACATAACCCTTAAAACACTATACCAACAGTGAAGCTTGGAGTAGGAAGCATTATGGTGTGGGGCTGTTTTACATCGCATTTCAACGATAAATGGAGTCCTTTGGATAAATGGATTTCTTGAGTTAATACTGATGTCTGGTGAACAATTAATGTGAATAGCCTCATGGGAAATATATTTACTGAAAAAAAATGTTGACGCCTTCAATACTTATTTCCCCAACTGTATTCCCTTAAATGTTTATTTTTCTATACCTATTATAAACTATACCTAGTTTATTAAAGCAGTGGTTCTCAAAGCAGGACCCCAAGACACTCAAGGGTGAAACATAGCCAGAAGATTTGTGATCTCTTTTTAAATTCCTTACAGAAAATCACAATCCACAATTATCACTGTAATTATATTTATAATTGTGTTTATAGTTATTTGGCTATTTGACAGGTCACTGGAACCAAATGTGGTTAATCTAAACTTCAAGAACTCAAGAACAAGAAGGACTATAAATAATGTCAACTTAGACTTAATGTCTTCTATTGCTAGAAAGTTCAGGAACAAGAAAAGCTCTAGGGCTCCAATAAATAGCCAGAACATTATATTACTCAGAATATTAATGAGCCGTGAAATTTATTTTACAGTTAAAGGGGTCCCTGACTCCAAAAAGTTGAGAACCACTGCATTAAAGTGTAATGAGATGCCATGAGCATGATGTTTCACATCAAGCTTAATTAAAGATGTAAAAAGCCCTTAATGCAGTCCGTTTCGTAACAACAAAGTAGAGAGTGACAGAAGGAGGAAGTACACACTTGTCCTGCAGTGTGAGTCGTCTCTCCAGAGAGCATGTGCATGATCGTGCTCTTCCCTGCTCCATTAGGTCCCAGAAGCCCCAGGATCTCACCTGCACAAGCCAAGTAACATTATATTAACACAGAATTTGATACCCACAATGAAGAAAAAAAAAATCACCTCATTCAATATATGAGCAGACAGACGGAAGTTTATGTACCTTTTCTGACACAGAAGGAGATGTTCTTGGCAGCCACTTTTCTCTTTTTACTTAAGGAGAAGCCCTCTTTCCTCACCAAGTACTCCTTCCTCAGGTTACTCACCACCACCAATGGTTTCTGAGCACACAGCTGGAGTGAGTCTTAATTATCAGCCCTTATAATGCAATTATTCTACATAGGTAATACACATAATACTATGATATTGCAATAGAAAAAAATAATACCAATAATTTAAAAATGCAACTGGATCTTTCATTCTAAAACATTAAGGGATATAAATTTTAATGAAAGCATCGGTATGGATCATTGTTTTACATTGTTTTATATATTTTGGGAACAGTTTTTACAGTATGGTCTGAAGGAACAACATATCATTTGTATCAACCCAGTTCTCAAAATAAGACAGAAAACATCAAACTTGGCTAATGTAGTGCTATGAAAAAGTATTTGAATTATCTGATTTCTTCTGTTTTTGTGTAAATCTCATACTAAATAGTTTTAGATCTTCAAACAAAATCTTCAAACACAAAACAAAGGCAACCTGACACACAATACAGTTTTTTTTAATTGACACAAAAAAAGTTATCCAACACCTTTTACCCATGTGATAAACTAATTGCACTCTTGAATTTAGAAACTGGTTGTGCCACCTTTAGCACCTTTTAAAATTTTTATCGAAATCAACAGGAGCCTCCAGCTTCGCGTCCTACTCCATTCTAACCCAAATTCGAAATCAAAATGAGCTTTTTCAATCAGTTATTCAACATAGTAAGTAAAAAGTAAGTACACCCTTGGCCTCAGAAGCTAGTATTGCCCTTTAGCAGAAATAACTTCTTGTAGGCATTTTCTTGCACGTACTTTCTGTTTCAAATCCCCCCCACAACATTTCAATGGGTTTCAAATCTGGGCTTTGACTAGGACATTCCATAACCCTCCATTTCTTCTTTTTGAGCCAGTCCTTGCTGGATTTGCTAGTGTGCTTAGGATCATTATCCTGTTGAAAGGTCCACTTTCGGTTCAACTTCAACATTTTGGACAGATCGCCTCAAATTATCTTCAAGCACGCTTTGATATGATGCAGAATTCATAGTAGAATCAATTAATGCAAGCTACCCAGTCCCTGAGGCATTGAAGCAAACCCATTACCATAACATTTCCACCACCGTGCTTCACAATTGGTATGAGGTGCTTCTCCTGAAAAGCTGTCTTTGGTTAGTGTCAAACATGTCTGCTGTTACTGTGATTTTGATTCGTCTGTCCAGAGCACATTATTCCAAAAGGCCTGTTTTTTGCCTATATGCTCAATGGCAAACTGTAGTCTTGCGCTAATGTTCTTATTAGACAGCAAAGCCTTTTTCCTAGGATGCCTCCTATGCAGGTCAAATTTGTGCAAATCTCTTTCTGATTGTAGAAACATGGGTTTTGACACCAACAGTTGCAAGACTTATCATCAGAACCTATGAACAAATTTTGGGGTTCTTGGAAACATCTTTTTGTATGCTCTTGGACTGAATTTCCTGGGATGGCCAGTCCTGGACAAATTGGCAATTGTTTGAAAGATGCACAACTTGCAGATTATTTTCCTTACATTGGAATGATGTATTTCAAATAATATGGAGATATTTTTAAATCCCATGTCAGATTTATAGGCAATCCCCAATCTTTTTTTCTTTTTAGATCTTGGCATAATTACACCACAGACCTAAATACAAAGGGAACAACAGACACTAGATTTAAGATTTAAATAAGACAGGTTCCAACTGCACTCCCTAAGCAGGTTCTGATCACTGGCACCCAATCTTGAACACCTGATTCTAATTTTATGGATCTGAAGTTGTGATAAATTAAAGGGTGTACTTACTTTTTCCATGTAACTGTTCTTTACTTTCGTTAATTTATATAGTGAAAATTACAACAACAAAAAATAGCAATGTTATATGTCATTTGAGTACCTTTATTAATAGGCATTGTTTAAAGAGGGTCAAACATTTGCTTGTCCAAATACATACAACAAAATATTTAAAACACTAATTTCCATGAGGTGTACTTTTTTTACGTGCCTATGTAAACATTTTATATCTAAATGCAAGATTTTAGTAAACCATTTCCAACCTCTTCACAGCACTGACAGGTGAGGGCCTCCTTCACTCGAGCCTTCTCCACCATAACATCCTCATCCTCATTAATATTCTCCTCTGGGTTCCACTGCAATTTGCCCTTGGTTTTACATGAAACCCTACAGCAAGGACAGTCAACAACAGCCATAAAATAAAAGGATTTTGCATCCCACACACACATAACAAAATGGCATAAAAAGCACAAAGCTGAGATTATAATATTTTTAAATAAGTAGAGAGAACCTGCACAGCTGGTCATTTTTCATAGTTTGGCCTTCATAGTGGTTCTCTAGCGATAGCAGCAAAAACAGAAGCAAAATGCACTGGAAGTAGGGCTGCAAACAATAAAATATTCAATTTAACAAATCAGGGCATATGAGTAAAATATATGCAAAATTCAAAGTCTAAGAAACTCACAGAAATAACAGCAATAAGTAAATTCTTCCAAAGGAACTCCTCATGGTAAGGACTTAAGAATGTAGCCTAAAATTAGACAGACACAAATGTCAATCATTTCATCCAGAGTTCCATCTCAATTCATAAAAACGTGATATATTATTATTCATTTCATTTACTGTCCAACATGCAAACTAACTAACCAATTTTAACCCATACGTTAGCTGTTTCAGATAGCTTGTGTGCCTTTATGGATCATTAACTCATTATACATATCACCAATAAACAGTTACACTGAACACATACAGTGGGAGAAATAAGTATTGAACACGTCAACATTTTTTTTCGGTAAATATTTTTCCAATGAGGTTATTCACATGAAATTGTCACCAGTCATCAGTAGTAACTCAAGAAATCCGGAAATAAAAAGAATTCATAACATTAAAGTCCAAAAATAAAGTTGTGTGTAGTTGTGGAATGACACAGGAAAAAAAATATTGAACATGCTAAGATAAAGCAGTTCTCCAAGGTAAGGCAAGGAACCAGCTGAAATCTGTAAGTAATTATACCCCATATCTGTGCACACTCACCCCGCAAGACTTAATTACTAAAGAAAAGGCATGTTGAAGCTCGTTTAAAGTTTGCTAAAATTCATTTGGACAAGCGTATGAAATACTGGGAGAGTGTAGTCTGGTCAGGCAAGAGCAGAATTGAACTTTTTGGCTGTCATACTACACACACAGTTTGGAGAAGAAATGGCACTGCACAACACCCTTAAAACACTATACAGTGAAGATTGGGGGTGGAAGCATCATGGTGTGGGGCTGTTTTTCATCGCATGGTACTAGCAGACTTCATATAACTGAAGGAGCGATGAATGGAGCCCATTACCGGAAGGTTCTTGAGAAGAATCTGCTGCCATCCAACAGGATGATTAAGATGAGACATGGGTGGACCTTCCAGCAGGACAATGATCCAAAGCATACAGCAAAAGAAACTCAATTGGTCCGTCCATCCATCCATCTTCAACCGCTTACTCCTTTTCAGGGTCACGGGGGAACCTGGAGCCTATCCCATTGAGCATCGGGCACAAGGCAGAGTACACCTTGGACAGGGTGCCAGTTTCAGAGAAAAAAAATCAAGGTGTTTGAATGGCCCAGTCAATAACCTGACTTGAATCCAATTGAACAAGATTTAAAGGCAATATGTTTACAACAGAGGTGAACAAACTACGGCCCGCAGGCCAACTTCGGCCTGTGGTCCATTTTTAATTGGCCCGCAGCAAATTCTAAAAATATAATGGAATATGGGCCACACATGAAACTTTCACTTGACTATTATACTTCTCAGTTTTAACACAAGGTGGAGCTACTGTCTTGAACAGGGCAGCTTATCCACAAAACAAGGATAATCAAAGAAAATTTTGCCATGATTGAACAAAAATGGCAGAACAAAAGAAACGCAAGATAGCAAGTGAGTGCAGAAAATTCCAAACATGATGGAAAAACTAATATTTCTTCATAGAAGTCAAGGGGAACTGTGTCTGTTTGATTTGCAATTAAACTGTTGCAGTGATGAAAGAGTATCATGTACATCGACACTACGAAACCAAACATCAGACCTACACATGCTACACTGGTGCCGAGCGACAAGAGAAAGTTAAGCAAATGACAGCTAGCCTGCTAGCTCAACAACAGTATTTTTCTCGTGCTAGCAAAATAAATTTTTAAAAAATGGCACAATAGCCAGCTAAGAGGTAGCTCAATTCATTGCCTGACTTGGGAAACCTCTCAGTTGGGGACTTCATAAAACGGTGCCTTATTAAAGTTCTCCACTTCTCCATTAAGTATTAAATACATTTCAGTTAGCATGTTCAATACTTTTTTTCCTGTGTCATTCCACTTTATTACACATAATGTTATTTATGGACTTTAATGTTGTGAATTCTTTGTATGTGTGGATTTCTTGAGTTAATACTGATCACATCCAATACTTATTTCCCCCACTGTAGATTGCCAGGTTTGGTGGCAGAAACATGGTGGACATATTTTAGATTTCACACGCAAATAATAATTGTGTATATCAAATTACAGAAGATTACCATGGTAATGCAGTGGAAGCACCCAATCAGAGGATACAGTGGGTTGAAAAAACACATCACATTATGTAGGAAACGTGTTAGTCCAGGATTATCAATCACAAAGACCATCTGAACCATGGAGGCAGACACTACACAAACCTATGTCAACAAAAAAAAAAGATACATCCAGTCAATTAGCCTGAGTTTCAGGAAGAAAAAAAAAACCTCCATTCATTGTTCTTTTTTTATTTTTTTTTAACTAACTCTAAAAACTGTTGCTTTAAGCCTTGTACACTTCGTATTTTAGTACTGAATGCAATAAAAGAGCACCGTTTTTATAAAAAAAAAAACGTTTGGTTGACATTTAGTGAACAGTAAACATGCTTTTTTTATTATTATTATTTTGTGTTGTGCTAATAGCTCAGTCTGTGACATACCATCATAGAGATGACAGAGAAAAAGTCTCTGTTGCTCTGGACTTTAGTGAACATGAAAGATACACAGTATGTGAAGAGGATCGTGGCTGGGCAGAAACCAATGAGAGAAATAATCTGAAGAAAAACAAGCAAAAAATGATGTGACTGGTCGTATGAAAATTTTCATACGGATGCTGGCTGTTGAAACAGAGTTATACCGATACAGAAAAAGTCTTTTTAGGCAAAAGGAGCTGTGATAGCAAAAAGGTGTGTGTGTGATATTTTAGAATAGTACATTACTGTCATATTGTAGATTTATAAGTAAAAGGATGAACTGTGTAACTCTTTTATAGATTAATACAATTTATTTTACTATATACACAGTGGTGAAGAAATAAGTACACCCCATGGAAATTGTTTTTTTTTTTTTTTTTACATATTTGGACAAGCAAACATTTGATTTTGAAACAGTGCCTATTAATAGAGGTGCTACAAATTACATAAAAATTGACATTTTCTATTAATTTTCACAATTTAAATTAACAAAAAAAAAAAAAAAAAAAAAAAAAGCAGTCATATGGAAGTAAGTATGTACACCCCTACATTTATCACACCTTGAAATCCATATAATTAGAATCAGGTGTTCAAGGTGCCAGTGATTAGAACCTGCTTAGGGAGTGCAGGGGGACCCTATCTTATTTAAACCTCTCACATCTAGTGTCTGGTGTTTCCTTTGTAATTGAGGTGTGCAGTGTCATCATGCCAAGATGTAAAGAGTTCTATAAGGCAATCAGAAAAAAGGTTGTGGCTGTTTAGCAGTCTGGCAAGGGATTTAAAAATATCTCCAAATTATTTGAAATATATTATTTCAATGTAAGGAAAACAATCTACAAGCGCTTTCAAAATGACTTTTCAAACGACTATCAGTGTATCCAGGACTGGCCATCCCAGCAAATAAAGCCGAAGAGCATACCGGCTGATGCAAAAAGAATTCTCCAAGAACCCTAAATTTCATCACAAGATCCAATAGTAAGTCTTGCAACGGCTGGGGTCAAAGTCCATGTTTTAATAAACAGAAAGAGATTGCACAAATTTGACCTGTATGGGAGGCGTGCCAGGAAAAAGTCTTTGCTCTCTACAAAGAACATTAGAGCAATACTACAGTCTGCCAATGAGCATATAGGCAAAGACCAGGATTTTTTGGAATAATGTGCTCAGGACAGATGAATCAATGATAGAGTTGTTTGGCCACAGTAACGGCAAACATATTTGGCGCTGTCCAAAGACAACTTTTAAGGAGAAGCACCTCATACCTCTGGGAAGCACGGAGGTGGAAATGTTACAGTTTGGGGTTGCTTCACTGTCTCAGGGACTGGGTAGCTTGCACTAATTGATTCTACTATGAATTCTGCATCACATCAAAGAGTGCTTGCAGATAATGTGAGGCCATCTGTACAAAAGTTGAAGTTGAACCAAAAGCGGACTTTTCAACAGGATAATGATCCTAAGCACACTAACAAATCCACAAAGGAATGGCTCAAAAAGAAGAAATGAAGGGTTATGGAATGGCCTAGTCAAAGCCCGGATTTGAATCCATTTGAAATGTTGTGGGGGGATTTGAAACGGGCAGTACGTGCAAGAAAACCATCAAACATCTTGCAACTGAAAGAATATTGCATGTAGACTGGTGGACAATTATGCAAAATGCCTACAAGAAGTTATTTCTGTTAAAGGGGAAAATTCTAGCTTCTGAGGCCAAGGGTGTACTTAATTTTTTCCCCACAGAAGAATACCACATCTATTGATATTTCTGTTGAATAAATGATTTAAAACGTTATTTTTCCTTGTATTGTTGTTCAAGTGTATCACCTTTATTAATAGGCTCTGTATCAAAGATGATGTTTGCTTGTCCAAATTTGTCAAAAAATTCCAACAATTTCCAAGGGGTGTACTTAATTTTTTCACCTGCCTGCATTATTATTACTGTGCTCATTTCTACTCTAAAGATTCTTAACAGGGCTAGAATAATCAGGAAAACTCTAGTGAGAAGTTGCTTTGAACTAAACATGTAAACATTCAAGGTAAAATATTTTTTTTTTAAATGTATTATGAGAACAAGTCTTTCTTTTCATGTATGCTTTTCTCCTCACCACAGCCAAGACATTGCTGTTAGAAAGCAGGTCTGTGGAGTGAAAAGCGAACAATGTGCAGGTCATACAGATGAGGATGAGGTAGAAGAAGGGGATATCTACAGCTGCCTGCCCACACCAGTATGCTGATGGCAACAAACCAGAGATCCTCAATGTTGAACGACACTTTATCTAAATCAGATGCAAAAACACACCATAATTTATTCACAACGTCTCTTCTGGCTAGATTATCTCTGAAATGATGGTCAAACTGAAATCACATTTAGGGAAGACATGCTGATTGATGACAAAGGGTAAACACTTTAAGGTAAACATTGTTTTAGAAATTAATACATAGCTGAAAGATATCCATTTACACATAAATACCTCTCTATCTCGTGTATGGTCCATTGCAAAATAGGCTGGCATCCCAGCTGCTAGCATACCCAGTATCACAGCCTCAATGAAAACCACAGCCTGGGCGGTTTTATCTGGAATTTGCTAAAAAAAAAAAAAAAAAAGAAGAAGAAGAGAGTTACACACTGCTCAAACAATACTCATTCTCTCCTGTTAAAAAAAGAGAATGTTAACGATGGCATGGAAACACAAATCTGAAGTACATTTATGATACTCACATAGTCAAAGGGTTTGGTCCAGGTGTTTATGTGACCAGTACCATTGTAGCCTCTGAGGAGAGCGTTGCTCAGAACATTCACTACCATTGGCAAAGAGTGCACTGTAGTACTGTTAAAGGCTACAATGTAATTAAAACCCTGAAATGGTAAAAGGAGAAAGAGAGAGCTTAATGACTCACCACTTCAGTAAACTGATGAATGAGACACAAATGGTCTGCGAAAATGGTAAATGGTCTGCACTTATATAGCACTTTTTAAACTTAGCAGTTCTACAAAGCGCTTTAAACGGTTTCACACTCACTCT
>JAFFST010046380.1:156249-169767 GCA_022414735.1 Noturus placidus | reverse complement strand
GATAGATAGATAGATAGATAGATAGATAGATAGATAGATAGATAGATAGATAGATAGATAGACACACATGTATATGTATATGTATGTGCATCCAGTAGTGTGTGCGTGTGTTTGTTAATGGAGAATAAGCATGCCTAATATAACTTAAGCATAATGGCTCATCGACAATCCCCTCCAGGCAGCGTGCATGTTTTACAATGTGGATTCAACCTGAGGATAAAAGAACACTTTAAAGAAAACTTGTCCTGATAATCCCTAAGTGTGTGTTCTTTTTCGCCCTTCGGTGATGTGTGCAAATCATGGAGTAAATACTTCCATCGCTCAGGTTGTTCTCTTGAATGGAGTTTATTTTAAAAAATAATTTTAAAAAACGTACTACTTAAAAAAAATTGGTGTATTACTTGCTGTTTTTTGAGGGAATATTTGGAATATTGGTATTGATTACACCTTAAAAAAGAAAGTAGAGAATAAAACACTTGGGTTGTGCTATTATAGGAAAAACAATCAAGAGTTAATGTTGCTAAGTTGAGTTTTCAATAGTAGCATGTTATATTAAGTGTTTTATTCCTTTTATACCACAGCAATTATTTAACCATTACATGTACTTGTAGAATTTAACAAATAGATAGATAGATAGATAGATAGATAGATAGATAGATAGATAGATAGATAGATAGATAGATAGATAGATAGATAGATAGATAGATAGAAAAATAAAAAGTTTCTCTGAACTGTTCTTTTTCTGGGAAAGAGTGATTGTACAACATACATCTTTATTAATAATTTTAAAAAAGAAAGAACTTGGTTTCAAGTTTGAATTTATTTGAGGTTTTCTGTAGTCGTCAACACGAGGTCAAAATTATACATACAGGGTAAAAAATATACATACAGCACACCTAATATATAGTTGAATGTCTCTTAGCAAGTTTCACCTTGAGCAGACACTTTTGGTAATCATCAATTGCAGAATTCTGGTTGGATATTTGGCTACTCTTCTTGGCAAAATTGTTAAAGTTTGTAAAGTTCAATGGCATTTGTTGGTTTCCTGGCGCTGACTCAAATTTTAAACACAAATGTTCGATAGGGTTGAGATCAGGACTTTGGGAAGACCATTCCTAAAGCTTAATTTTAGCCTGCTTTATCCATTCCACAACCAGCATTGATGTGTTTGTGGTCATTATCCTGCTGCAACACCCAATTGTGGTCAAGTTTCAACCGTCTGGCTGATGATTTGCGATTATGCTAAATAATTCTAAGGTAGTCTTCCTTCTTTGTTATTCCATTCATTTTGTGCAATGCACCAGTTCCACTGGCAGCAAAAAGCCCTAGAGCATAATACTACCGGGCCTCAACTTTACTCCTCCAAACATACCCCTGGTCATTGTGACCAAACAATTCAATCTTTGTCTCATCTGACCATAAAACTTTCCTCCAGAAGGCTTTTTCTCTGTTCATATGGTCAGCTGCAAACTTTACATGGGTTTAAAGGTATGGATTTTGGAGCATAGGTTTCTTTATTGGATAGCAGTCTTTCGGTCCATGGCGATGTAAAACTCACTTGAATGTAGACAGTGACACTAATGTTCCAGCAGCTTCCAGTTCATGGCAGTTCATGGCCTGTGCCTTGGTGGTTTTTGGGTTTTTCCTGACCATCCGAACCAATTTCCTCTCAGCTCAGGGTGACAGTTTGGGTCTTCTTACAGACCTTGACAAAGTGGCTACACTTCCCAATAACTTGTACTTATGTACTTGCTCCAAAAGGCTTTCCTGACTTGTGTAAATCCACCATCGTCTTTTTCATATCTGCATTGTGCTCCTTGGACTTTCCCATAGAACTGTATGTTGATCATTTGAGTGAGTGCAGTCAAACAAACCCTTTTTATATTGGCACAGCGAAGCTGCCAGCTGTAGTCAATCATGATCACTAACATGAATTTTAGAGGCCTTATTCTTGGCAAATTAAAGGACATTTTGGGACGTTCAGCACCAATGAATTTTAAACCTAAGTGTTTGTATGTATATTTTTGACCCTGTATGTATAATTGTGGTATAATTGTGTTGATTACATAAAACCCCAAATGAATGAAAACTTGGGAATCAAATTCCTATTTTTCATTAAAGATGTATGTTATACAATCATTCTGCCCCAGAAAAAAGAAAAAATCCAATAAATTATTGAAAGCCCAATATTGCCATGACATTAATCATGAATATATCCGACCGCAACTGTGTGTGTGTGTGTGTGTCTGTGTGCATATACAGTGCGTTGTGAAAGTATTTGGCCCCCTTGAACTGTTCGACCTTTTGCCACATTTCAGGCCTCAAACATAAAGATATAAAACTGGAATTTTTTTGTGAAGAATCAACAACAGGTGGGACACAATCATGAAGTGGAACCAAATTTATTGGATATTTCAAACTTTTTCAACAAATAAAAAACTGAAAAATTGGGTGAGCAAAATTATTCAGCCCCCTTAAGTTAATACTTTGTATTTGTATTATAAGTCGTTTGGGGTATGTCTCTATCAGATTTGCACATCGAGAGACTGAAATTTTTGCCCATTCCTCCTTGCAAAACAGCTCGAGCTCAGTGAGGTTGGATGGAGAACGTTTGTGAACAGCAGTTTTCTGTTCTTTCCACAGATTCTCGATTGGATTCAGGTCTGGACTTTGACTTGGCCATTCTAACACTTGGATATGTTTATTTGTGAAACATTCCATTGTAGACTTTGCTTTATGTTTTGGATCATTGTCTTGTTGGAAGACAAATCTCCATCCCAGTCTCAGGTCTTTTGCAGACTCCATCAGGTTTTTCAGTTTTTTATTTGTTGAAAAAGTTTGAAATTTCCAATAAATTTCGTTCCACTTCATGATTGTGTCCCACCTGTTGTTGATTATTCACAAAAAAATACAGTTTTATATCTTTATGTTTGAAGCCTGAAATGTGGCAAAAGGTCGAACAGTTCAAGGGGGCCGAATACTTTCGCAAGGCACTGTATATATATATACAGTATATATGAACTAGAGATGCACCAATGTATCGGCCAATAAAGGCTTTCTTCCCCCTGATCAGAGTCGATTATCCCCCCACTAAATTAACAGGTCAGTACAATGCTGTAATATTTAAATGAAGGTGAGTGACAAAAAAGTTGTGTACATGGCACTAATGTAGACTAACTAGACACAAAAATATATGTATAAATTAGTATATTTCAAATCCAGTAAATGTTAATATGAGTTATCATCATCAAAAAAAAGTTTATATTATATATGACCAGTTTGATGTTAATGATGAAGTAGAAATGCTTTTGTTTGTGGTGAGCAAATGTGAGACTAACAGGAAGTTTTTTAGATTGAAGTCAATGTTAAAATAATAATAATATTTAATTTATGGCGGCTGTGGCTCAGTCGGTAGAGCGGGTTGTCCACTAATCCACTAACCGTGGGGTTGGCGGTTCGAATCCTGGCCCGGGTGATCCCATGCCGAAGTGTCCTTGGGCAAGACACTGAACCCTAAGTTGCCCCCAATGGCAAGCTAGCACCTTGCATGGCAGCTCTGCTACCATTGGTGTGTGAATGTGCTCTCATTAGTAAGTAGCTTGTAAATGTAAAAATGTAAAAATGATATTTCTGTAAAGCTGCTTTGAGACAATGTACCATTGTAAAAAGCGCTATACAAATTAATAAATTATTAAAATGAATTAATAACATTCAATAAATTTAGAAATCTTACTTTAATCTTCAGAATTAATGTTCCATCCATCCATCCATCCATCTTCAACCGCTTACTCCTTTTCAGGGTCACGGGGGTACCTGGAGCCTATCCCAGGAGGTATCGGGCACAAGGCGGGGCACACCCTGGACACTTAATTGTGTTAATGTGTTAATGTTAATTAGAGTAATGTGATTTCTGTTTATGAGACCAGTTACTGTGAAATAACTTGTTGAAATGGAAAGCATAAAGTTTTTATTTGCATTTCTAACAGAACTGTAGAATTAATAATTAATTTAAAAGAAGGTATAAAAAGCAGAACTATCGGTATCGGTTATCGGTATAGGCTGAGAAATTTTGTATCGGTGCACCTCTAATATCAACCTGCATAATGTGTAACATGCCTTTTAAATGCATTACATTTAATTGCTATAGGTATTAGTGCTGTAAGTGAACAGAAAGTGTTGCCAAAATGCAGAAATACTGAAGGAAAAAATAATAATACAAACACAGAGAAATGCATTGACAGACAAGAAAAGCCTGCTAAGTGGCACATATTGGCTGTAATGGCTGGAGAACTTCAGTGTGGAGAATCTGATTTAAGACACAGTGTTCCTCACAGTCTCAGGTGTTGGTTCACTCACACACTCGCCATTGTGTGGAAATGAATCAGATCTTTATTACCTTCTCCAAGGCTGCTACTGCACTCGAGCTTCCTCTCTCTCACTGTAGTCTTCACTGCCAATCGAACACAGTCATACTGAACACACCATAAAGCCTTCATAAAAGTCAACACTGCACCGCTTTATGTTGGCATCAAACATCTGCTTGCAAGCGGTGGCAGAAGGAGAAAAGAAATTAAAGTCAAATTTTACAAATAGAGATGCTAGCTGAATGAGCGAGTGCTAGGTATCTGGGTAAATGGATAGGGTTTCATATCAGTATATATAATGGCTATATGTTTTTCTGAAAAAGTGAAATTGAATCTCGCCTGAAACAGAGCTGCAAGATAAATGCTAGTTAACAGAAAGCTTATTTTTAGCTAACAAGTTCATAACGTTAACAGAGCTGCTAGCTTATTATTAACGAAAAGAGCTGCTAGCTCATTGTTAGTTACAATGGTGGCTAGTTTATTGCTAGTTAACATAGCTGCAAGTTAAAATTTGCTTACCAGAGCTGCTAGCTTATTGTTTGTTAACAGATCTGCTAGATTATCGCTAGTTACAACATAGTGTATAGCATAGTTGAATTCTCGATTTTGATTGGCTGACAAACATTCTGAGTAGAGATCGACCAATATTGACCCATACTGATAATTTGCATGTTTATGTGCCCGATGACCGATATGCAGAACTGATATGTATTCATTATTTTAATTCTGTTTTTAACACAATGCTAACAACACCACTGAACTAAATAAACAGTTTTATTTATAACAATTTTGTCAATTTCACTTCCTCATTGCATACAAAATAAAACAACTCTTATTTATCCATCCATCCATCCATCCATCTTCAACCGCTTACTCCTTTTCAGGGTCACGGGGAACCTGGAGCCTATCCCAGGAGGCATCGGGCACAAGGCGGGGTACACCCTGGACAGGGTGCCAGTCCATCGCAGGGCACAATCACATACACACACCCATTCACACACAACGGACACTTTGGACACGCCAATCAGCCTACCATGCATGTCATATACATCAATAAATAGAGAGGTCTGAAGAGTGCAAAAAATAAATTGCCCACAAGATGGTGCCATTTCTCGGTAGAGCCGACATTACAAAAACCGATATCCATTTATGGAAAAATGCTTAACTATCGGGAAAAATGTCAGTAAAACCGTTTATCGGTCAAGCTTCAGTTATGAGGTTATTTTTCAGTAAATGCATAGCTAAAGTAGTTCCAGTCAGGTCTTGACCATGTTACAGTTCCATATAACTTCGCCAAGTTAACAAAAATAATGGAGAAGTTAGCATACTGTCCACCACAGCACACACATTTAACAACAAGCAAAATAAAAGAAAATAATATTTTTTTCAGAAATATGTAAATAATAATTCATGATGGGCCATTGAATTATTAGGAAAGTAATGCACACCCAAGATGGTAATGCGGCCATGAGGCGAAGCGAAGGCTTGGGCCATTGTTATGCAGTTATTAGAGAGAGAGAGAGGGAGAGAGAGAGAGCAAGAAAAATGCATGAGAGAGCACATGTGATTGCAGTAATGAGCAGAAAAGCGGGTGAAGTATTGTTTATTTATTTATTCGTTGTATTTTCTGCAGTAATAAAAACACAAAAACCTGTGAACAAGTAGGCCTATGGATATTTATTTATTTGTTTGTTCTATTTGTACATTATAGGCATGAAACAAAAAAAATGTTGATCTCTCTCTCTCTCTCTCTTTCTCTCTCTTTCTCTCCAATGACTGCATATCAGTGTCTCAAGCCTTCATTACTAGCTATAAAATGACGTTTTGGAATCAGCAACGGAGGTGTGAGATGGGATGAGTAAGGACAAAAACCTGACAAATGTCTTGAAATAAAACATATAAATAATGTCTAAAGGTGTGGTAACTGTGTTTTAAGCAGAATAATTGACCTTGGGTGTACATAGTTTTTTAATATTTCAAAGGCCTGTCGTCAAGTATTCCTTATTTAACAGTGCTGCTAGCTAATTATTTCTTACCAGAGCTGCTAGCTTAGTGTTTGTTGAGAAAGCTGCTAGCTTATTTTTTGTTACCAGACAAAACGACCTCTCTGCTCCTTTTGACATTGTGAACCATCAGATCCTCCTCTCAACTCTCTCTACCCTGGGCATCTCAAGAACGGTTCTGCGCTGGGTGGAATCCTATCTCTCTGACAGATCCTTCAAGGTATGGAGGGGAGGTATTTCAAACTGGCGTTCCATGGGGGTCAGTTCTGGGTCCACTGCTCTTTTCTATCTACACAACATCTCTGGGGCAGGTGAGTAAGATTCATGGCTTCTCATATTATTGCTATGCTCATGACACCCAACTCTATTTGTCCAGCCTGACGATCCATCCGTCTCTGCATGTATCTCTGCTTGCCTGTCGTATATCTCGGTCTGGATGAGGGAACACCACCTTAAGCTCAACCTGGCAAAATATGAGCTTTTCGTCATCCCAGCCTGTCCCTCAATCAACCATAACCTCACTGTACAGCTCGGCTCAACCACACTCAAGCCAACCAGGATGGCCAGGAACCTTGGGGTGATTCTCAATGACAGCTTGACCTTTACAGACTACATCCATACAACTGCACGTTCCTGTATGTTCATCTTGTACAACATCAATGAAATCAGACCCTACCTCACTGAACAGTCTACACAGATACTAGTCCAGGCTCTTGTTATCTCAAAACTGGACCACTGCAACTCACTACTTTCAGGATTCAGAGCCAGCTCCATCAAACCCCTTCAAATGATTCAGAATGCTGCAGCATGCCTCGTCTTCAACCAGCACAAGAGAACCCATGTCACACCCCTCTTCATCTCCCTCCACTGGTTTCCTGTAGCCGCCCACATCAAATTCAAGGCCTTGATGCACACCTACAAGACCTTGTCTGGAACAGCACACTCCTACCTCAACTCTCTGCTTATGTTCCCTCACGCAATCTGTGATCAATCAACGACCGACGCTTAGTAGTTCCTACTCAGCCTGGCTCAAGGTCCCTGTCAAGAACATTCAAACTAACACTTCCTCAGTGGTGGAATGAACTTCCAACCTCAATCCGGACTGCAGAATCTCTCACCAGCTTCAAAAAACAGCTAAAGACCTATCTCTTCCGTGAACACCTAAGCAACTCATAACCCAACTCATATATCTCTTTGCATGTATTTCCTCATTTGTCAATCGCTTTACATAAAAGTGTCTGTTAAATGAATAAATGACACGTCCACGGTCACTGTCATTCATGTTGTGCGGGAAGCCACTAGCGCCCATTGAAAATGTATTATCTCCAGTTGATTTGTCGATGTATATGTGAATATACTTTCACTTAGTACTATCTAAGTGCTTCTCTTTGGGATTTGTAGCTACGTTATTGACTTTATTTAAGCGATATACGGACAGCCAGATCCGCTAGCTCTTAGCTAATTTTATTGCTGCTAGCAAGAAAACAAATGTTATTTTCTATTTGTTGTGATGCCTGTGCCTCGTTTGAAAAGATGACTTTGTGGTTCGTAGTCGTTCCGCAGCTTTGATATTATAAAAAACGCAGCGCGGTCATTTGAGTTATGTTCACATCTGTCCAGTATGGATTTTGTCTGGCCAGGCTTTCAAATCAAGTCACTCCAAACGAAGGGGGAAACGGAAGAAAGGCCCACCAATACGTATTAATCTTTAAAGGCTGTGGGTCTAATTTGTTTCGCAGTTCCTTTGCTTAATACTATAAAGAGACACCAGTGACAGAAAAACGGACTCTGTCAGGATGCTGTATAAGATTTCTCTGACACACACACAACCTTCGCTGCACTGCTTCCTGTCGACATGCGATCCTGCCAGAATCTATGGGAGACGGGTTGTTATCCTCGATGCCCACACAGACGCATCATCCATCAACTTCAGCTCTGTTTTCTTGTACTTTATGGCTGTCTGGCATTCAGCATTGCAGCAAAAAAAAAATATATGCAGGAGTATAAAAATGTTTTGCATAGCTCTGAGAAAGAACAGCGTCGATCATCTTTTTCTGAATTAAGTAAGCCTGTATGAGTTGCACTTATTCTGTGAAGGCTTTTGCAATAGCCATGCAAAAACGTGTCCATAATTTTTTTTTTGCTGCTCATTTAGACGTCTTAAAGGAAAGGTTTTGCTGAAGGGAAGATTCAGCTGATGAAAGATAAAAGCCTGAGCACTATCGCTCGCTCTTTGAACTGTTTCCCTGCTGTTGTGTTTTGCACAATTGCATAAGACTCCGAGCCCAAATAATGCCATTTAAAAGAAGAAGTAGAGGAAGAAACAAAAGAGAAGCAGATGTAGATTTCATCATGCTGTCAGTCCTGATGCTGAAGTTCATCGCTGGTCGCAAGCTTGCTGTCCAGAGAAATGTAAATAAACGTGTCTCACAGTTAGACGTGACCGATAGAATGACCCGCAATAAATATTTCAGAGTGAAACTGAAATGTGAAGGAGATATTAAGCGCTCAGTGCAATTAAAATAGCAAATATCTCATTAAATACACTTCCTGTGACAAGCAGTTTAACACTCAGGATAAACAATAATTCGCTGCTACTTACTAATTTATTTATTTGTTTGCTTGGTTATTATAATGCTTATAATTTGGTCTGTTATATTATTATTATTATTATTATTATTATTATTATTATTATTATTATTATTATTATTATTTGTAAATGCATGTATTTGATGTTTTAATTCTTGTTAATGGTTATACCATTGTCTCATTTTATTATTTTAGGTGTTATTCACTTTGCCATATTATTCTGTAATTATTTTCAATTATTATTTTTTATTTCTTTTTACATTCATGCCTGTATATGTTTAATTAGTTATTTTTAATGCTTATTATTTTGCCTTCTTTTATTATTATTATCCATCCATCCGTCCATCCATCTTCAACCGCTTCCTCCTTTATCAGGGTCACGGGGAACCTGGAGCCTATCCCAGGGAGCATCGGGCACAAGGCGGGGTACACCCTGGACAGGGTGCCAGTCTATCGCAGGACACAATCACATACACATTCACACACATTCATACACTACGGACCATCAGCCTACCATGCATGTCTTTGGACTGGGGGAGGAAACCGGAGTACCCAGAGGAAACCCCCGACACACGGGGAGAACATGAAAACTCCGCACACACATGGCCCTGGCGGGACTCGAACCCCGAGCCCTGGAGGTGTGAGGCGGACGTGCTAACCACTAAGCCACCGTGCGCCCCTTATTATTATTATTATTATTATTATTATTATTATTATTATTATTAGCAGTAGTAATAGTAGTAGTAGTAGTAATAATAGTAGTTCTGGTTTTGTTTGTTTTAAATTATCAAATATTCTTAATTCATTAGGTTTGTTTTAATTGCTAATAATTTTGTCTCATTTGACAATTTACTTCATCTTTCATATCATTCATTTGTCAAATTATTCTACTAATATTAATTAATTTGCTTACTTATTTACTAATTTAATTCTTTAGTTGTTTATTTAGTGATTTCTAAGACTTATAATTTTGTTATTTTATGATTTTAGCTGTTATTCACTACATTATATTATTCTCTTATTATTATTTTCATTTTATTTATTTAATATTTATTTTTTATTAACGTTTTTAATGCTATGATCTGTCACATTTTACCACATTACCTGTGTGTGTGTGTGTGTGTGTGTGTGTATACATTTATTGGCAAATATTTACATATTTGGTCCAGCACACATTTGATCATCTTTGGAATAGCGCCTATTAATAAAGTTTATACACTTGAACAAAATCACAAGGAAAATCAGATTATCCAATCATTTAATCAACAGAAATATCAACAAATGTGATATTCTTCTGTGGAAAAAGTAAGTACACCCTTTTTCTCAGAAGCTAGTATTGCCCACTTTAGCAGAAATAACTTTGATTAGTCTGTCCAGAGCACATTAATCCAAAAGGCCTGGTCTTTGCCTACATGCTCATTGACAAACTGTAACATACACTTTGACATCAACAGTTGCAAGACTTGCTAGCAGATCTTGTGATGAAATTTTGAGGTTCCTGGAGACTTCTTTTTGCATCAAACAATCTTCTCTTGGGCTGAATTTGCTGGGACAGCCAGTCCTGGACAAATTGTCTAGTCATTTACATCTGCGCCACTTATAGATGATTTCCTTACAGTGGAATGATCTATTCAAATAATTTGGTGATTTTTTAAATCTCTTGCCAGACTCATTGGCATCCACAACATTTTTTTCTCAAGGTCTTACAGAACTCTTTAGATTTTGGTAGGGATGCACTGATACCTGTATTCAGGACTCGGCCCGATACTGCACTCATGTACACATATTCATAAAACTACCCCGATACAACCACACCGATACCACTTTATGACAGCATGACATAGCCTAACCTCTCATCAGTTGAGCAGGTAGTCAGAAGAGGAGCAATATCAGCAATTCTTAGATATTTTAAGATAAGTGTTGATGATAAATGTATAGCAGACTGCAAACTATGCTCTGCTAAACTGTTAAGCGTGTGCTTAATGAATAAATGTAAATGATGCTTTCTTTACTGATATGCAAACATTTTTCTGTAACATTTAATGTGGTCCTGGAAAACTACTGTTTAGAAATCTAAAATGTTTTTGTACTGAGTTGATCATGTAGAAGTCATCAAATAAAAATCTAACAAAGTTTGTGCTAAAACATGTCTAAGATGTGTCTAATACGTTTGCACAGCACTGTGCACTGTACATACATATTGCTCCTGATGCTATGACACATAACCTTGTAACCATGACAACAGCGATAAGTAGCGGTTTAGGTAAGGGCTATCTTTATGCCATGCTATCATCCTCACAAAATTTGGTAAATTAATTATATGGATTTATTCAGAAAGGAATTATTTATAGGCTACGCTGCACTGAAATATTTTAATTAAACACTTGGGTGGTGGATGATGAGAAATGTAGCAAAATTAAAAGACAAAAATATCGGTTATAATTCATATCGGTTATAATTATTCAGAGAACAGAGAACATGCTGATGAGTCATTGTGGTATCAGCAAGATTGCATTAGTTATTTACTGATATCTGGACACCTTGTTGTTCTCTTACTTAATAAAGATTAGATTAAATTAGTTTCAATTCAGCTTTATGTCCATTGAGCAGAATATAAGTACAAAAAAATGGAATGATTTAAATATCTCAAAAGAAGGGAATACTTCCTGAATGTCTTCCGGATTTTTTGTTACTGGAGACTCCTTACAAATGTTGATTATGATTTAAATGCTTTTGTTTTAAATACTTTATTTAAACATGATACTTATTTAAATAATGTATTTGTATAGCCTCACACACACACACACACACACACACACACACACACACACATGCACAGATGACAAACTGTGGCATTTAAAACCTTGCGTTTTAAGAATAAATCTGAGTAAACCTCGAGTAAAGTTGATTTTAATATACTATAGTGCCACGTCCATGTCTTTACTGTCACACTTCCTTCGTCTTTTACCTGGTGGCTGTAAATGGCACTTGGCACACAACGTAGACATGTTGTTCCTGGGGGGTTTTTTTCTATCAAATAGAGTAATTTTGTTGAGCTGAATGAACAGGATATGTAGTGTTCACTATCTGGACTTGTCACCAGATTAAGCTGTTCAAAATCAAAATCTGAGTTTGAATTCGGGTTTGAATGGAGTAGGACGTGAAACTGGAGGCTCCTGCTGATTTTGATTAAAATTTTAATTAATCTGCACTTTTTCATCATATAATATACTTTAACTTATTTTACTCCTTATCTTTGCTTATAATTTACATTTTTTGTCACGTTAAAATGTCTGGAAAGAATACGAAAACACAAGGTGGCATTCAAACACGACTGAGGACAAGTGTGCGCCGTGAGCGCTTCCTCCTCTCCCCCTGAATCCGCGTTGCCGAGCAGTGACTTTGATCTCACCGCACTCAAGCTTGAGCTGTTGGCTTCATTGAGGAAGGATATCGCTGATATTTTTAATACGGAGCTCCAGGGGATTCTCAAGGAAGCGCTGTCTGCTAACTGCTTGACCTGCATGCTGTGAAAACACAGCAGGTTAATGATAAAGTTGCTACAGAGGCTACTATATCAGTACTGAGGGGTACGTTTGTGGAAATGGAGCACGCGCTTACACATGACATAGCACACATGAAGTCTACCATCGAGTCTCTCACTGAGACCGTGACTCAATTACAGAATAAATGTGAGGATTTGGAGACGAGGTCGCGGCGCAATAACGTTCGAATAATGGGAGTTCCAGAAGGTTCTGATACGTGTACAACTGCTGCAGTAGCGGCCTTGTTAAAAGAAGTGTTTGGTCTGGAGAAGGAGCCAGTTTTGGACCGGTCCCACTGGACGCTTCAGCCGAAGCCCAAGCCTGGTGAACGACCACAAGCTATTGTATGCAGATTCCACTATCACAGTGAATGTGTTGATATTTTATGCCGTGCGAGAGAGCTCCAGCAGATTAAAGTAAGGAATTTGATTATCTCTGTTTTTCCTGACTATACAGTCAAGATAGTTCGGGCTCGAGCTGCATTTAATGAGGTTCGGCGTCAACTTTGTGATGTTGAGGGCACTCGGTATGGAATACTTCACCCAGCTTGGCTTTGCATTACACATAACGGTGTCCAGAAGGACTTCCAGCAGAGGAAGCATGGGACTATGTTAAGCTCTTGATATCAGGATGAACTGTATCACCTGCACAGCGGCGTGTTTTTTTTTTTTGTTGTTGTTGTTTTTAAAGTTAAGGACATTATATCTGTTATCATGTGCAGACTGTTTATCAGATTTGAGGTCAGTAGGGGATTTCTCTTAGTGAAATCTTTTGTTTTGGTAAGGGTTGGTTAGTTCAGAGTTCTTTTCGAGAGGTTGTCTCTTTGTGCTGTATTTGACATTGTGGAGAACTTTTGGTTATAGAGGGATACACTGCTATCTCCTTTGGGTTATGGAGACTTTGGGTGTCTGGGTTTGGGGGATGATTGGGGGGAGGGGAAATCACTCCGGCTCTAATTGACTATTTATATCCCTATGGTTTACTTTATTAGATGGTTAGTAGTAATATTGATCACAG
>JAFFST010046380.1:131589-156075 GCA_022414735.1 Noturus placidus | reverse complement strand
TTATCAGGGTAAAAAATGTTGATTCTGTATTGATATATTTTGTTGTACTCTGAAAAGTGTATGAGAATCAATAAAAATTGTTATGAAGAATCTTACAAGTAACACAAGTAACATGCACAAAGAGTTGTTAGAATATACCTACAAGCAGAGATTAAGGGGGCCAAGCATTTTCTGGAAGATAACAAGCCATTAAGACGTCAGTGTTTTGTTCCCTTGGAGCAAAAACATCAAGCCACTGCTGAGCTGTTGCCTCACTTATTGTGGCATTATTATTGTACACATGTGTCCTATTGGTGGTGTTAGAGTGCTTGAGTGGCATACACCAAAACTGCTAGGAAGGTATATCCTCTATCATTGTGCCAAATTTCATAAAAATCTAAGTATTATGGGTTGTCTTAGACTCCCATTGTGAAAGAAGAAGAAAGCAATTCCAACAGGACCTTTAGTGCCCCCTAATACAATTTGGATAAATATATGCAGGCTGTGTTTCCTGTATTTCCTGCACAGGGAGGGTGCCATTACCTATGCCCCTCACTGCACACACAGGAAGAAAGTTTACAGAGCTTATCTATAGTTAGCAGAACATCTCTATTTTTAATTCTAACAAGCAAAAGCTTTCACAAGACTTGGGGTTTTATATGAATAATTGTGCAAATTATGGCATAATATTGTGACACTGTTGGTATTTTGTTTCATCAGCCACTGCACCACCACTGACTTTTATTTTTAAAGCTTTGCTCAGCCACATTTTAAGCCATTTTCCTGTCACCTCTTTATTTTCCTCAACAGCTTTCTCGCAGTGAAAAATATGTCACCACATGATGTCCGAGTCCAGAGTTCTGGATGTCAGGCTAAGTTTTTCAACTGTATGTCTAGCTACAGGCCAATCGTGAAACTTTATCCTCAAGAGCTTCTGCTTTATATATTGGTAAATGATAGGTCTTAAAACATGAAGCAAGAAAACACAACCTGCATATATATTAAAATTAATTTCAACTTACAGCAGTCACATTTTACTTCCTGAATCTGAATATCTTTGATAATTTATAATATCGGTATACACACCTAAATTCCAATGTTGTTATTTTAAAAGATAAACCGGTGTGGCCGTGTATTTAAGTTCAATTGAGGGGCGCGTCTTCTTTGAAAACACCCATTATAAGATTCCTTGTTGGCGCCTTATTTTTGTTATTATATTTTTTTATGATGCCGTGACAATATTTTATAAGCACAGATTATCAAATTGCCTTATCTGAGTCATCTAACTAAAAGTTGTAGTTTATCTTTGTTGTATCTAACTAAAACTTTCATTTTCATATATGGAGCGATGGGCACGCCCACATTCCATATATGGCATCAATTATATGTTTCTGTATCTAGGATTAAAGATAAATCTTTTGAAGTCAGGCCTTATTGAATGTTAATAGCCTTTTCCTGTAAATAAATAAATAAATAAATAAATAAATAAATTGTTTCATAAATAAGTATCATTTAAATAAATACAAAAGGATAATAAACAAATATAATGCCAACAAACAAAGTACATTAATTATATTTTATTTTATTTTATTTTATTTATTATATATAATTAATTTTATTTAATCAATTATATTTGGATATAATTCAAATAAATCAATCAGTAAAAGTCAAACAAACTAATCAAATGTATACAAACAAACAAATACACAACCTCTGACTGCATGCGACTAAAAATAATTTTTTAATCATGTTCACCCAAGAGATTAATGGACATGCTGAATTTTTCTAATGATTATTACTAATTCTTTTGCAAATACAATGGGAAAAAAAAAAAAAAAAGTTAAATATTAAACATTGTTTAGAATGAAAAACCTTTGACGGTGAACAAATATTTTTAACTGTGTGGGTGTGTGTGTCCAAGAGCTGGAATAAGACATGCTCGATTTGTCTAATGTTGCTTTCAATTATTTTTTAATGATATTTATTTTGCAGAGATGATCTGCGAGTAATACAACTGGAGGAACAAAGCCTGCTTTTGCAAACCTGGTAAAAAAGGAAATCTCTTTTTTTTGTCTGTATGCTGTATTTGCACAGTCAGTATTTAACAGGAAAAATACTGCTTGTTTTTCAACAAGTCAATAAATCTAATGCGAATGATGAAATTGTGCATTAATTAACCGTGTTTGAACGTAGTGTTGTTGTGTCTGGAAAACTGTTTGAGGTTGTTCCGAGGTGTAGAAAGTCAGTCAGGTTTAAAGAAGTTTAAAGATGCACTTTGCTTATCTTAAAGTTTAAATTCACAGATGAGAGGGAGTTAATTAAAAGCTGTTAAACTGGGTGTACTCAGGGTTGAGTAAAGTTCTCAAAGATTTTTCAATCATGCTTGTTTCATGCTCACTCAAAATCAAATGAGTTTTATTAGATCAGTTATCTCAGATCACTGCCATCTTATGAACGTGAAAATCAATTCTTCTTCACATCCAGAAAGATGTCTACTGTAAGTTGTTGTCATTTCTATTTATTTTCCTGACATGTAGAAAGAGATTTTTTTCTGCATGGATAATCTCCTAAACAGCTTGATTCTCAATACTGATTGGTCAGATTGATCCATTTACAATAACAGCAGCTCAAAGAGTACTAGCAGCTGCAAGGTTTATATTAATGTTCTCGTTCCAATATTTAATCGTTTCTATAGTAACTATAGTAAATTGTTGATATGGCGATGTTTAGTGAAAGGAGACGTTTATGTAACATATTTAGAAGACGTCTACAGAGTCAGTGCTTCCAGTCACAGGTAAAGCCATAACTGTGTCAGTATCATGACAAGATGTGGGTTTTTTCCTTATTAACTTAAGGAGAGTGAAACAAAAGTGAATCCCGAGGCCTTTTGTTGCCATGACAACAAGCAACTGAAGTTGTTTACTGCCATCTAAGATCACCATTTAAAAATAAAAATGAAGTGACACTGAGGAGTAAAGACTATTTTTGAGAAAATTAGGTAAATAATTATAACTGGAGTTTGTTCATTGGAGGAGCGAAACCATTTACTGGCAATTCCACCGAACTTAATCAAGGGTCCAATGTAAACATTGGAATTGTAAACATAATTGTTTGTTTGCTTGTTTTTGTTTCTTTGCTTGTGACTGTTTGTTTAAATGTTGTTTCATTTGTTTATTTGGGTTATGTTTGTATAGATTTATTTGATGGGATTTTTATTTTTGTTTGTTTGTTTGTTTGTTTGTTTGTTTGTTTGTTTGTTTAAATTATGTAGATTTGTCTGCATTTGTTGATTTGTTTCTTTTGCAAAATATTTATGTATTTGCATTTGATTAATTTAATCTTACTTTTTATTTACATTTAATTTATTTCTATATTTGGATTTTGTTTGTTTGTTTCTTTACATTTTACGTAATTTGTTTTTATTTTATGAATTTAGTAGTTGCATTAAATAAATTTACTTGGAATTCTTTGTTGGTTTCTTTGTTTGGAATTCTGTTTATTTATTATTTTATTTTATGCTTATTTTTATTATATTATTTAATATATTTATTTGTTTACATTTCATTCATGTTTGGCATTTATTTAATTGTTTGTTTAATTTCATTTTATTCATTTACTTATTTTGATTGTTTGTCTGATTTTTTTTTTATTTTGCTTGTTTATTTGTTTGGACTTTATTTAACAAACTGCATAGCAGTGCCTAAGGTGTCATTTTAACCAGAAATAAAGCTCCAAAGTGGACTAAAATGTCCGGCTTCCACAGCATCTTTCTCAAGCACTGTAGATCAAATAGGCATGGGGCTGGTGTCGTTATAATGTCATTTGTAACCATATAAGCTCTAGTGCATGTCAGTGGTTGTGATCTGAAGCTTTTAATATATTTGAACACTATGGGTTGCACAGATTGGGACATCTGCTGCTCAACCAATGCAGTTGCATTAGATGCATAATTAATAGGATGCTGATTCCCACAGTGTGAATTGCACATTCTCATGATGCACATTATTACAGTTTTGCATCACAATGCAGTATGTCACAATGTAATTTTACACCCATAGTTAGAAGCTTAAAAATATCAACACTTTATTCAATCCTCTAATCATAATGAATTATAATTGTTATATTTCATGAACAATACAAATCAATAGAAAGGCTCAAATAAGTCTGCATTAGTGCTCATAACTAAATATCACTACATGCATAACATTTAATGCACTAAGAGAACATGACTTCATGAACTAGAACATGATCCCTGCAACGCTGGACCACAATTAAATATTTACTCTGTTTAAGAAGTAAGTAGTTTGCGGGCATTCAGCAACATTAAATTTAAGTATAAATGGATAAAAAAAATTATTACAAAAATAAATCAATTTCAGAGCTCATGCCAGATTTATTTATTTTTAATATGTGCAGTCATGTTAAAAAATAAGTACACCCCATGCAAAATTTTGCCTTTTTTGAGATATTTAATCCTCTTTGAAACAGTGCCTATTACTAAGTGTGTTACACAGCAGACTTGGATGTTTGGCACAGACAGATTTTCAGGAGAAGCAACTCATGCCAACTATGAAGCATGTTTTGAAAATGTTATAGTTTGGTGCTGCTTCACTTACTCAGGGACTGGACAGCTTGCATTCATTGATTCATTTACATTTTTGGCATTTGGCAGATACTCTTCTCCAGATTGACTTACATTGATCTCATTTATACAACTGAGCAGGTGAGGTTTAAGGGGCCAGCAATGGCAGCTTGGCAGTGCTGAGATTTGAACTCACAACCTTCCATTCAGTAGTCCAATGTCTTGAACACTGATCCTAAACACTAGCAAATCCACCAAGAAATGGCTTAAAAATAAGATATTGAGAGTTATGGAATGGTCTAGTCAAAGCCAATTTGAATCCCATTGAAATAATGTGGGGGAGATTTGAAACAGGTAGTACATTCTAGAAAATCCTCAAACATCTTGCAACTGAAATAAGATTGCATGGAAGAGTGGTCAAAAACTCCAGCAAGAGACTGGTGGCCAATTACGCCAAACGCCTACAAAAAGTTATTCTGCTAAAGGGGCAATACTAGCTTCTGAGGCCAATGGTGTACTTACTTTTTCCACAGAAGAATATCACATCTATTGATGTTTCTGTTGAATAAATAATTTAAAAAGCTATTTTTTCTTGTTGTTTTGATAAGGTGTGTCAACTTTATTAATAGGCACGGCTTCAAAGAGGATGAAATGCTTGCTTGTCCAAATACGTTTAAAAAGCCACAAATTTCCATAGGGTGTACTTATTTTTTCACATGACTGTATATTCCATTATAACTGCGTTCATCCAAAGTGTATGGTAATGTAACAGTTTTTCTACTGGTGACATCATGACTAGACTTTTTTCTTTCTTGCACAGGACAGGCTTTTGAAGCTCAATAAACACATTAAAATGCATTCCCAGGCCTCAGTCTGAGAACCAGTCATGTTAAAACTTGGCCTTGACTCCACTTCAACTATAAATGTGTCAGCAAAAGTTTGGTTTGTTCCTTTACCTTTCCATTCCTTTGAATTGTGTGTCTTTGTGTGCTTTTTCCTTTCCCACCGCATCACTGTTTTAAAAAGCAGTCTCCCAATGCCAATGCAAAGCCATAAAACACTCAGCATCATTCATAGCCTGCACCCGCTAATAGACAATGAGCCTGCTCAGAGAACAAAAGATCACACAGGAATTGTAGCACAGGAAACGTATGTCTGTCAATGCAGTACAAAAAAGTATACGAGAGAATAATTCTGGTGCATTGCCTCATAGTTTAGAGAAATTATATTATAAGAAAGTTGAGCATAGAAAAAGTTTAGATACAATAATGTTTTCAAGTAGTAATATAAATGAAGCAGGGAGACCAAAAAATAATTGAAAGCCAACTGGTATAAAAAAAAAAAGAAAGAAAAGCAGAATAGTTAAGCGAAGTGGATGAGTAATCATTTTCTTACGCTTGGGGGAAAAAATGTCCCACTTCATAGCAGGCAGAAATTCACTCCAGTCATATTAATTTTTTTGTACTAACGCAATAGTTTTATTACAGCATGCAAATATTCTACAGACATTACAACATTTGACATGTTTTGTGATGTGTCACACAGTGAGACACTATAGAGATTAAATTAGCAAATAAGAGTATATACTGTAATTTCCAAATTCCTGAACTACTCTCAGAGCTGCAGTAATAGAAAATGAATCAGCACATAATGAACAATCAGAATCAAGAATTAATACCAGCTACAACAATCAAGATTAAACTGGACATCCAATATACAATTGGCATCTCAATCGGGATTTTAATTTACATAGATTTAGGAAAATGTTGAGTTACACAACAGTAAAACGCTCTTGTTAAAGGTGACGCTATAGATATCCATTGATTATGTTTGTTTGGTAGAGGATAGTTAACATTTTATTCTTAATATCTTTAGCTTCACTGAGGCAATGCATTAGATTTTGCTTTCCCAGATTGGCAGCTATGGTGCAATAGGGAAGATCTAACCAGTGGGTGAAAATTGGAAACATCTAAATTGGGGGGAAAATGCACAGGAATCTACATTTGTTTATAATGGCGCACATTTGTTCAGTACATGCAGTTGTTTAAATTGAGTGGTATGGGACTTGGATGATTCTGTCTTCTGCCCCATCCGAATGCCTGCTGAACCGAAGCTCCACGGTCATTCACACATCTCATAACCGCTCTCGCTCTTGCTCTCTCGCCAAGTCTGTGCTCTAAGATCAGTGCGCGATTGAGGTAGACGACTCTGTTAGGGACGGTTGACCGCACAACCTTAAGTCACTTCATGAAGACAATTACAATGAACAGTCAGTGATTAACATAATCGCATTCCATTACCCAGAGTCACCAAGCTGCTGCAAGTGCATTAGCCAAGTGAATCTGTTATAACAAGTACACACAGCGAGCTTTCAGTGGCAGGCTTGTGACAGAAAAGTGTCAAAAGAGCTGCTGTTCATGTGCTACTCCTGACATGTTGCCTTACATTTCCTACAAGTCCCGATAGCGTGATTGCCGGGAAACTTCCTTTCGACTGCTTGACATTTGCATTGTCTTCTGAATCTTATTGTCATGTGCGCACCTTTCAGGGGAAAGAAAAGTATGACACCACACTTTTAGAGAAAGGTGACATGCTGCGTACTCATTCGGCAGAAGCAAAGAAGAGGGTTTCGATGTAGCTGGAGAGAAAAAGAGAGAGACGAGAGTTGGAGTTGGAGTTGGAGTTGGGGGGGAGGGGGGGCTGAAGAAGCCATTTGCCCTTAACATCTTTTGAATGATCCTCTATAATTGAATATCAGATTCGTCTGTTTGTTTGTTCCATCTTTGCTTTTATGGCATTTCTCACCCTTAATGTCATTACTCCAGCATTTATGGCCTATTAAACATCTGTGAACAGGGAGAGAGAGCTGTAAAAACCGCACACACACACCACCCACACACCCCCAATGCAGCAACCTCGCCTTGAACCTTGCACAGCCCGTGATCAACGCTGAACTCTGCACATTTTGGCAGAGCTGAGTCTTTCCCCCGTGCCACATGCAAATTTATTTATGATGCCGCAGACTGGCTGGAAATGAAATCAGCATATACACCCAAACTTTTTCCTCCAGCACTCATGATTAAAGAAATCTATTTTGCAATACAGGCCGAGAATAAAATCCCCCCCCCCCTTTATTCAAATACTGTGAATGAGCTCTATTAAAAAGAGGAGAGAGAGTGATTGAGAGAGAGAAAGAGAAGCATAGTGGTATTCCTTGTCAAGTCTCTGGAATAAATTCGATCAGCATTTCAACACACTGCTGTCATTCTCTTAAAGAGATTCATGCAAGCCACGCAGTTTTCCAGCAGCACCTTCGGAAGAACAGCTGATAAGGAATGCTATACAGAAAGTCAAAGAGAATGAGTTTTTACTTTTATATTGCCAATTTAAAAAAGCTCTTAATTAGCTATTTAGTGGAGTGCACAAAAGACTGTTTCTTCAAATATTAAAACAAAAGTTCTATCAATACAAGATTAAATGAGTAGTGTTAAGGTTAACAATAGTTAAAGGTTGTCGAATTCTTGATTCTGATTGGTCAGAAGGTATTGTTGGTGTATGTACATATTTGTTACCTGATGCCTTCAACTCTTGACCACTTCCTTTGTCGTTGTCTAGGGGTTCGGTCTAACCTTCTGCGCAGAAGTTTGTTCATCCCTAGGAGTTAATTTGTTCCCCTTTCTCGACCAATGCAGTGTCTGTTTCATCCCAAGATCTTTACATTTGCTTATGATTTTTTTGTATAGATGCTTATGGTATCTGGAGTTGTTGTGGACTCGAATCACATGACTTGGATTCGAGTCACAAATTTGCTGACTTTCAACTCGACTTAATCAAAAATGATTCGCAACTCAATTTTGAAATCATTGACTTGTGACTTCATTTAAACTCAATTTCAGCAAATCAGCATCAATCTTCAATTCTCAACCAACCTGACCGCCACTCAACTTACACTAGACAACAACAAAGATGAAAGAGTGCTCATTCCTTGGTGACAAGGGCACTTTGCAGTAGCCATGCTTCCAAAGATAATAGTCTTTGCCTACAAAGAATATGTTGTGTGCAACAACAAAAGGGCTGCAACTTGTAGAACCTGTGGTTCAAGACTATCAAACACAAAAGCAACAAAATTGAACCAAGAACAGCATTTGTTGTTGCACAAAGCAGATCCCAAAGCAAAGAAAGCCAAATTGAACTGAGATAGATGAGCATGCTTAGTGAAAATAGTCTGCGCCTCATCTCAATTGAAATGAAGGATTAAATTTTTAATAGTTACAGTCGTGCATCTCTTAAATACCTTTATACAACCATAAGTTCCGGTCCACTAATTTGATTGGTCGAGCAGCATTCCTGGAATTCCTATATTTCATATAACCTAGTCCAAAATGGTTACTACAGCAGAGTTAGCAACATCATCGGCGGACATGGCTAGCCTTAATTTCCGGGAGTTAATTTTCAACTTAAAATTTGAAAGCTTGTCAGATGAAGATGAAAAGGAAGAAGGGACATCAATTTTACCTGAAGCACCTTTAGTGGGAATGTACAAATCAATGTGAGCTAGTTAGCCAGTTAGCCGACATGCTATAAAGTGAGTGTGGCCTCTTTGGGATCCTATTACACTAAGGGAGCAAAAATTAACGGAACATGTGGCCTTATTGTTTCCGAAATGTCAGTTAATTGATATTGAATTCTTGTTTATAGAACTGTTGTATAAAAACAATATTGCATGAGGAAGAGTGCACAGCTGTCATATCGCAGCCCTGCCAAGACTCAGATTTCCAAGAGGCAACACTCACTCCCAACATGGCCGCTGCGAACGACACCTCCCACACACGCATGCTCTCACCATCCCCAGAGTTCTTAACGCACACACCTGTAGACAAACACCTCTCTCTCACACCCCAACTCTTAAAAGGACTCTTTACTCATTCATACTTTGCGAAGTGTATGCTCAGTAGACTTGTTCTCTGTCGTAATACCAAGCCGTTGTTTCCAGTGATTATCGACCTAGTTACCGTGACCCTTGCTTACGTTTCCGACTTCGATTTCTGCCTTGCCCCGTATTGTTTTTTTTGCACGATCACCCGACCTTAGCCTGTTTCATGACTATGCTAATGAAACTTTCCTTTGGATACTGCTGCTTGATCCTGACACCCGCTTCTGCTTCCGTACTCTTCTAACGGTACATGACAACAGCACTTGCGGCCTTGTGCCTATGCTGAATCACTGCTACAGTATGCCGATATGCAGTATAACTGCATGATTGCAAGTGAGATATTACTTAATTATATTTGCATTGAGTTATAAAGTTTGCCTAGAAAGTGATGAAATCCCATTTTAAACAGCCTGCATGATTTGCATAAATTTACTAAACTAATTTTTATACTGTAGGATTTGTTTAGGACTCTAAACTTAAAGTTAAGGACTTGTACCAAGACTTAGACTATTCAGTCTTGACTTGGGAAATGATTGTCCTAATTTGGGACTTGACTTGTGACTTGTCTTTCCTGATTTAGGGCTTGAATGCGAATACTTGAGACTTATTTCTGATTTGGTCCCACTTCTGCTTCTAGAAGCCATTACAGCAGTTTCTGGAATCTTCCAGATTATTTAAAGAGACAGTCATACTCAGTATATGTAAATTTCTGTCCCACTGGAATATGGATAAATTGATTTAAAACTGAAATAAATCTGTCAATGATCAATTGCTTTAAAATAACCTCTAATGTGAACACTTTAGAGTCCCTAATTGATTAAGGAAATATATGGTAACACAAAATATATGAAGTCAAAAATTTACATTGAACATCTTTAGCCTAGTAAACTTTTGGCCACAACTATAGGCTTATTAGGCTGCATGTAAACACTTATGTGTACACTAGAATACAGAGCTAATGTGATTGATTTATGAGTTTATGACATCTACTATCTATCTCCCTTACTTGATTTATTAGTTTTGGCAAAGCTGTTCTGCAAATACAATTCCAAACAAACAATAACATTCTAAACACTGCACCAAGTCGAGCTGAAATTTATAATTATCATAATAATAATTTATATAGCGCTTTTTTACAATGGTACATTGTCTCAAAGCAGCTTTACAGAATTATCTTTTTTTTTTTTTACATTTACAAGCGACTTACTAATGAGAGCACATTCACACACCAATGGTAGCAGAGCTGCCATGCAAGGTGCTAGCTTGCCATTGGGGGCAACTTAGGGTTCAGTGTCTTGCCAAGGATACTTCGGCACGTGGAGTCACCCGGGCCGGGATTCGAACCACCAACCTCACGGTTAGTGGATTAGTGGACAACCCGCTCTACCAACTGAGCCACAGCCGCCCCAAATTTAAACACTTCTATGTGTGTTGCTATTTCTACCTCAGAAGTAGGTCATAGAAACCTGCTGAACTGCAAACTGACAAGAAAGACAGAGAGACTGCTTGAGTAATTTGAATTCAGTGTATGTTACTTACAAGATTCTGGTGTTATCTCACGTGATGAGGTTGCAGTTTTTTGTTTTTTTTTTCCATCAAATGGCATCCCAGGGAGAAAATATGGCTGAGAATATATGGATTCATGCCATATTTGTGACTCATCCACGCGAGCCCTCGAGCGGCATTTAGGGGTGCCAAGTATGGAAGGCAATATGCAGAACTTATACTGATGAAGATGGTGAGGAACTTAAAATATTTTGAGGAGGCTGTGGTAAGCCTTTCAGATCCACTTGTCACGAAGTTACAAAAGGGAAAGAGTGTCAGTGAGCAAGCACTAATGAATTCAATATGTGGCTAATGCCTTCTGGCCTCTTCAGCTCCCTCCTGGAATTGACGTGACTTTGAAACTTGGTCTCATCAGCAGTTTTATGGGGCTTCCGAATACAGCACAGCGTAGTGCTATTCTGGAAGGGTTGGCATACATGGATGAATTTTAGCCATTTAAAGAGGATATAATGCTTTCTACAGCAATTTAAGCAGTGGGAAAATCATCAAAATTTATTTGATGATAATGATGATGATGATGATGATGATGATGATGATGATGATGATGATGAAGAAGTCTGATGGCAGAATTTGTATTTGAAAAAATCATGATACAATTAATTTTATGTAGACTTTATAGCAAGTGAGAGCAATTCTGTTGGATTTTTAATGAAGGAAGTCTTAGGAAAAGCTACCAATGCTAATTTCCTTGCATAACAGGGTTGCCAGCACTACAATCATGGCCAAAACTTTGCTATCACTTTACGTATATAATATATAGTATAGTGATCGCAAACTTTTGGCCATGACTGTACACTTGTTGGAGGAGAATGGCTTTAAGTTACTGTAGTGGAAAGTTACGGCATGGGTTAATGGAATGTTACGGTAACACAAATAAGCACTCATTACAACCATGGTGAGCAGAAAAACATCTAAGAATGTCAAAACGTGTCGCCTCCGTTGTAGTCTCAGATTGCTGAGTGGAACACGATGTGCTCTTCTCCTGTTGTATCCCACGCACATTTGACGTGTTGTGCAAACTGAGATTCTTTTCTGTTCACCATGGTTGCAAAGAGTGATTATGTGAGTTACAATCAACGTAAACCACTCTAGCCATTCTTTACTGACTACTCCTGTCATATTTATATTTATATTAGTAAATGAATAGTTGTATTTTTTTCCAGAAATGTTAAGTTGTATTTTGACAGATGTGTATTCGTACCTGATAACAGCTAAAAGATTGTTTTATGCCCATAGTATCACATCTGTATTGAACACTGTTATATGAAAGTTGGTATTGGTATCAAAGTCAGCTTATTTTTTCCCCCAGTTTTAGAAAGTTTTTTGCTCCCTTGTGTGAGACTCAAACTCACATCCATCCAGCACCAGGTGACATCATTAGCTTCAGTGTTTATTGAATAAAAAGTGATGTAAAAAGCAGAATCAAGCCAGTCCAGTTCAGCATGTTTGGTCTCAGTATTGGGTGTGCTGACGAGTTGTTTTGATCGTACAATCATTCAGCTCTAAACCGCAGTCAGTCTTGTGTGTGAGCTCTGCAGCACGATGGCTAATCTGATCTAAGTGCTGCGATTGGCTATGATTGTCTGTGAGGCCGCAGACATTGAGGGAAAGCTGATATGATATGATGTGTCCAATTTACAGCTCTGAGCTGGGAGGTGATCAGTGTCATAGTGTGTGATAGACAGACACAGTGTGGAAGTGTGATACAGAGAATGTGTGTGTGTGTGTGTGTGTGTGTGTGTGTGTGTGTGTGTGTGTGTGTGTGTGTGTGTTAGTGAGCTCGCGCAATAACAAAGGCTTCGCAATTGCAACAGTTCTGAAGTCAGGTCCAATAACAGTTTTATATTGTCATTTATTTGGTCACTGAGGTGACATGGTGGTTGTTTTCTTATAAGGCTGGGCCAATAATTAATATTAATGAATGAATTAATTATCTAAATAATAAATAAAAGAGAGGCTGGTTTCAGGGATGTTCAACAACATTCAATGTAACGACAAATAAATAGGCATTAATTTATTTTTATTATGTTTATATGTTTGTAATTAAACATTTGTGAAACCAGCCTGTTTTTTTTTTCTTTGTTGTGTATTGAAATGCAGCTTTCAAGTTACAGAGAAACCGCAAAACACAAACTTCTTTTTCTTTACTGAAAACTTTCCAGTGTCTAAAAAGGTAAAATTATGTCATATGCCGGTAACTCCTTCCATAAATGCTAAGAAAATGTCTCTTAACAGAAAACTTCACAATTATATGTTTTTAATCCGTTTATCTGGAACATTATAAGTGAAAGAGAATTGAATCCAAGAAAAAAGCCAGTGAAAAGTTTTGCTCGGGGGCCAATCAGTGGCTTTCTAGCATAAAATCTTAATCAGTGATTTATGACTGACCTCAGGGATCTAATTTGTCTTAGTTGGCTATTATTCATATTATCCTCCAGGTTCTATATGATCTCAAGTTTTAAAATTGTATAAAGTTGATAAAAAAAACTGGACTTTATTAGATTTCCAGTAAATAGACCATTTTACAGGAAATTTGCCGCATGTTCTGATGTCATGGAAAGAACTCGGATGTTATCCGCCGCCGCTAAGGCCAGACGTATCTCGGTTTATTGTACATGAGTAGGTGGTGTAATGCATCATTTACCGCAACGCCCTCTGGCATTTGGCATCATCTTGTAGTCCTCTTTACTTCTTTTATCTCTGCTATCAACCGAGCAAGAGGAGACAAACTATCTGTTTATCATCTGATGTGGGCGATTAAATATTAAATGTGGACAGATGACGTTAAATTACTTATGAAAGCCTTTAAGAGCTAGCTCAATCATGAATGCTGCTCTAAAGGTCAGACTCGAGTTAGGTTAGACGGGAGAATTATGTACAGGTTTCGACAAGGTTTCGATGTCGTCATACAGCAATTTGTTGGGGAGAAAATGGTAGAGATACGAACATCAACCCATCTGAATCTCTGAAAGTTTGAAGGTCTGCTTCTAAGAACTGGTTTGGTTTCATTAGTAATTTAAGAACACAAAAAGTATCATCAGATTGAATTGGTTATATTGATTACATGACAATGTACCATTTTAAACTGAGACTAAAAAATCCAGGAAGTGACATATTTGAGGATATGGGCAATGGAAGTATTTGTAATATTTTGCAAATATTAACAAAACAATGCAATAAGAAAACCCAAACCATAACAAAGCATCTGGAAAAACATGAAGAATTTTGTTAGTTCAATTTTATAAATCTTTTTAAAATATACAGTTGGGTCCAAAAGTCTAAGACCACATTGAAAATCTGTTTGTTTGATGTTGTTGTTGTTGATGATAATTTTTTTCTTAAAATTAGACAAAAAAGGCTTTTTGAAGCATTTCAAATAAAGAAAGTAAATGTTCAATATCTTGATCTATTTCTAGGTCCCAATTTAACCGTTAGTACATTTATAATACTGACCATGTTAACTGCTTTGTACTAAAGCTCAGATTTTCCTAATGTCTAATCTCTTTCTCTGACGGATTTGATCTAAAATGGATCATAAGATTTTGCTCAAAATTGTGGAGCCCATTCCAGTTCTCAGTCGAGTGCACACTGTCACTAAAATAAGAACACGGACATACCAAATACTGCAAAACGTTCTTCTTTTCTCTCAAGTTGCTGTCAGTAAATATCACTTTTAATGAACAATGTGTGTAATAAAATTGAAAAAGAATGCAAAATAGAAGCGGTTTTACTACTTGGTCCCACTGTATGGTTGTGTGTGTATATATATATATATATATATATATATATATATATATATATATATATATATATATATATATGCATACTGTATGTACAGGTATGGCAAAAATAAAAGAGTTTTAAATACATACAAAGTTTAGCCATAACATTAATACCACTGACAGGTGAAGTGAATAATACTGATTTTCTCATTACAATGGAATCTGCCATGTGAACATTCAGTTCTCAAAGGCGATATGGTGGAAGCAGAAAAAAAAAGGGCAAGGATGGGCAAGTAAGGATCTGAGTGACTGAAAAATTGTGATGGCTAGACGATCGTGTCAGAGCATCTCCAAAACGGCAGGTCTTGTGGGGTGTTCCCGGTATGCAGTTGTTAGTACCTACCAAAAGTGGTCCAAGGAAGGACAACCAGCAATCGGTGACAGTGTCATGGGTGGCACAAGGGGAACCTACATAATATTATGCAGGTGGTTTTAATGTTATGGCTAATCTAATTAATTCTTTGGCAGAAACAGGTGACAAACTTGAGAATTGCCTTTCTACAGTGTTTGTTTATACATTATTCTAAGTTTGAAGTGTAACAATAATCATCGCCATGCCCAGGTTCATGTAGTCATACAGTGCTCTAATTTTCTATCTCACACATTTTAAAATGGAAAATAAATAAATAAATAAATAAACACCACAAGTTAAGTTAAGTATTTGGTATCCACAAAATGCAAAATAGATCTCAAAAAAACTTAATTTTGTGTGGCTGTAATACTATTAACATTATTCGTGAAATTCTGAAAGCCACTATTTGTTTTCGTTTTTCAAATATATTTGTAATAAACTTTATTATTAAAGGCATTGACAGCCCTAAGACAGTGTTAGGTTTCAGCCTAATCATGACCTAACCTGAAACGGCTCTACCACTGCGCTGAAAGGAAATGAGATTTCATACTGTCCAAACAGCACTCTATTTCCAACCTGATACCAAACAAATCCCTGACTGTACAGCAGGAGTAATTGGTCTTCTGTGACAGAGACTTCCTGTTTCCTGTTTGCACTTAAAGATGAAGGTCTTAATGAGACCTTCCCATGTCTGTAATCCTTCCATCACCTAACTGATTAAACACACAAGGCTTTTCTGACAACACAGAGGCATAAACAGACGGGTTAATAAGAGCAATGACAAGGAGCAGATGGCTGCAGCTAAAACAGGAGGAACACAGAAAGCAGGAAACAGGTTTGGTCAAGGCTTAAGCAGCTCCAGATACAAATCACACGTTTATATTAATGCACTAATTACACTACAAATACGTTATCATTATCGTTTTTATAGTAACAACTTAATTTATTAATTTATTTAAATTAACAATGATTGATATGGCATTGATATGGTGTTGTATTCTGTAAAAAGATGTTTACTTAATATTTTTGGAAGGAGTCTCCAGTATCATTGTTTTGTAACAGTCTAAAGCTGTAACAAGCGAGAGAGACTGGTTGAAGTAAACATGAAATAATTTTGGATCTCAATTCCACATGGACATTCTCGCTGTGGTTGCTGGACTCTACGGTTGCTACTATGGACTTGGACCTGCAATTACCACATACAATTTCGCACTCAGGGCTATTTTGGTGAACAGTGAACTACTTCAACAAAGACTTCATGTAAAAACCATAATGAATTTTCCTTTACTTTTACACTAACTGTTGTTACCCAAATGAGGATGGGTTCCCTTCTGAGTCTGGTTCCTCTCAAGGTTTTTTTCCCCTTTATATCTTGGAAATGACTCAACAGGGATAAATTCACACGTTTAAAATCTGTATCCCATGTTTATATGTTTCTGAAACGCTGATTTGAGACAATGTCCATTGTAAAAAGCACTATACAAATAAAACTGAAGTCTACACACCCATGTTTAAAATAAAATAAACCAAGAAAAATTATGCCAGAACATTTTTCACCTTGGGGCGCACGGTGGCTTAGTGGTTAGCACGGTCGCCTCACACCTCCAGGGTCTGGGGTCCGAGTCCCGCCAGGGCCATGTGTGTGCGGAGTTTGCATGTTCTCCCCGTGCGTCGGGGGGTTTCCTCCGGGTACTCCGGTTTCCTCCCCCAGTCCAAAGACATGCATGGTAGGCTCATTGGCGTGTCTAAAGTGTCCGTAGTGTGTGTATGTGATTGTGCCCTGCGATGGACTGGCACCCTGTCCAGGGTGTACCCCGCCTTGTGCCCGATGCCTCCTGGGATAGGGTCCAGGTTCCCCGTGACCCTGAGAAGGAGTAAGCGGTTGAAGATGGATGGATGGATTTTTCACCTTTTATCTGAAATATTTTTAGCGGGGAGACAAAAGAAAAACTTATAAAAGAATAACTTGGTTGTATAAGTATGTGCACCCCTAAACCAATACTCTGTTGAAGCACCTTTTGATTTGATTACATTTTTAGTATTATTATCCATCCATTAATCCTTTGTCTATACCTCTTATCCTTCAGGGTTGTGGGGAACCTGGAGCCTATCCCAGGGAGCATGGAGCACAGGGCAAGGTACATCCTGGACAGGGGGCCAATCCATCGCAGGGCACAATCACATACACATTTTGGACATGCCAATCAGCCTACCATGCATGTGTTTGCACTGGGGGAGGAAACCCCCACAGCACGGGGAAAACATGCAAGCTCAGGCACACACAGGGAAGTGGCAGGAATCGAACCCCCAACCCAGGCGGTGTGAGGCAACATGCTAAACATTAAGCCACCGTGCACCCATAATTATTATTATTATTATTATTATTATTATTATTATTATTATTATTATTATTATTATTATTATTATTTACATCCACTGTATGTGTTTTCTCCAAGTCTTCACCTGTATAAATATAGCTATGTGAATTTATATTAATTGCACATAATTGTAACAGTATCAGCTTCTAAAACATCAGGTCCTATTAGGATGTCAAATGCAGCGCAGTTGACCTTGTGCTGATGATTTTTAAGGCTCATCATTAATCATTTCCGATAGGGAATATTGATGTGGATCGTTGTAACGAACAATCAGTCCATGCCAGCTGTTAAGTTGCTTCTTGTGCAGGAAACGGGGCACTGTGGGAATTAAATTAGCACTGTGACAAAAGCCCTGAAATACAAGCTAATCACAACAGGTGCATTCCACACCTGGAGAAAGACAAAAAAAAAAAAAAAAGAGAGACCGCTTAGAAATTACAGCATGTTCAGGTTTATATATATATATATATAAGGTAATTTATCTGTTGACCATCATGTTGCATCTGTGCAGCTTTCTAAAAGCCTAACTAGTATGTCTGACTAAACAAATGTGTTGATGGTATGTGTGATAAACACATATGTGTGATGTGTGTTTATCTCCCTGGATTTGTCACAGGCATCTGTGCATCTGTAAAAAAATAAATAAAAATACTCTACATAGAGTGCCCTCAACTAATATTTGCCCCTTGGTAAAAATGAGCAAAGACAGCTGTGAAAAGTTGTCTTTATTGTTTAACCTTTTGATCTTTTGTTAAAAACATTCACAAAAAATACTCTGCTTTCATGGATATCAAACAATTGCAAACACAACACAGGTTTATCCAAAAAAAACATATCTTTGTTAAATATAGGTGTGCAATGATTATTGGCACCCTTTTTGTCAATTCTTTGTGCTACCTCCCTTTGCCAAGATAACAGCTCTGAGTCTTCTCCTATAATGTCTGATGAGGTTGGAGAATACATGGCAAGGGATCTGAGACCATTCCTCCATACAGAATCTCACCAGATCCTTCAAATTTTGAGGTCCATACTGGTGGACTGTCCTTTTCAGTTCTTTCTCTTCAGCTTTTCTATGGGTTTCAAGTCAGGGGACTGGGATGGCCATGGCAGGACTTTGATTTTGTGGTCAGTAAACCATTTTTGTGTTGATGTATGTTTTGGATTATTGTTCAACCACAGCCCATTTGAAGCTTTCTGGCAGAGGCAGTCAGGTTTTCATTTAATATCTGTTCATGTTTGATAGAGTCCATGATGCCATGTGTCCTAACAAAATGTTCAGGTCATCTGGCAGAAAAACAGCCCCAAAATATTAAAGAGCCACAACTTTTTGCACTTTTCCATATGGCTTCCTCTCTGTGTGCGCCAAAACCACCTCTGGTGTTTATTGCCAAAAAGCTCTATTTTTGTACCATCTGAAAATGTTCAGAAGAGTTTTAAGAAAAAAAACCTCTACTCTCATCCAAAAACAAACCTCAACCTGCATTTTACTTAATATTGTTTTTTTAACAATACATTTGTAACACAAGTAACGTCCATTTAAAAAAAAAATTTGCACAGCTGCCAGGGGAGTAACGTGGCCTGGGCATTCGGCTGCAGCCCTGAAGCTTTTTCGTTAGCCCCGAATATTTCTCCACTTGGAGTGGTTTGTCACTACATAACTGAACATCAGAAAAGGAAACCGCCTGTAATTATATACAGCGCCAATGAAAAAGAGAAATGCGACACTCCCATAGACGTCTGTAGGAACTACAGAATGCAGAATTAAACATGGGTGCTGAAATGGGTGAAATTATTACTTATTTTTTTACATTATTATTATTATTATTTTTTTTTTTTTACATTTTAACACATTAGCTGACCATTCATGAATCTAATCAATAGTGATCATTTATGTAGCCAGGTTTAATGAATGTTTATTGTTAGATAATAGCTACTTAGATGCAGTTAGCTAGCCTGAGCAACACTTCACTAGCTACCATATCCAGATGTCAGTTGGCCTACATTTACCTCAAATTAATTGCAGTTATTGGTGTTTGTTAACATACATAGTTTATATTTATATTTGTTATATTTGTGACTGTGATTAGACTGTATTAGTTTTAGCCCGGTGTACCTAATAAACTGGCAGTTTGAAATTTAGGCCAACTTTGTTTAGTCTGATAAAATATTTGTATGTATTCATAAAGATTTTGTTAAGTGCAAAGTAAATCTCAAATTCCAGCTGTTGAACAGATGGGATATTCTTCTTATTTCTTTCTTTTATTTATTTAATACAGGTAAATAATACAATATAACCACACATACCTCTACACATCAGAGTGGACTGTTATTATAAGCAGGTATTCTGTTTATGAAGGACATTAAAATTACCAGGGCTTGCTAATACTATTTATTTATTTTATTTTAAAATAATATACGTATTTATTTTAGACTTTTTGCATCCAAATGTTTCACAGCCAATCATGATAAGACCCTTTTTTTTAAATTAATTTGGTTTTATAACATTAACATTATATTTATTGGTTTTTGGCATTGAAAGCACACTGCCCTACCCTCAACATTGAACATTCAGGAAAAATATAAAATAAATAAATTAAATTATTAATATATAATAATAAGACGAGCGCGCACGGTGGCTTAGTGGTTAGCACGTTTGCCTCACATCTCCAGGGTCTGGGGTTTGAGTCCCGCCAGGGCCATGTGTGTGCGGAGTTTGCATGTTCTCCCTGTGCTGCGGGGGTTTCCTCCGGGCACTCCGTCTCCTCCGCCAGTCCAAAGACATGCATGGTAGGCTGATTGGCATGTCTAAAGTGTCCGTAGTGTATGGATGGGTGTGTGAATGTGTATGTGATTGTGCGCTGTGATGGATTGGCACCCTGTCCATGGTGTACCCCGCCTTGTTCCCAATGCTTCCTGGGATAGGCTCTAGGTTCCCTGCAACCCTGAAAAGGAGCAAGTGGTAGAGGATGGATGGATGGAATAATAAGAGGTAGAGTATTTTTTAATAGGCGTTATCATATTATTTATCAATTTGTCTAATCACTTTCCAGGAACTGCATAAAAGTGGCCTGCTTTCTGTCATATTTCTCTCCCTGTAGAAGGTCAAATGAGTTTCTATGAAGACTGCCCATTCACGGAAAAAACTTTATCTACCTTCACCCTAGATATATTTATATAATAAAATGTTTTGCTGAATGCCATTGTTTCCCTTGGTTATTTTGCACTATTGACCAAACTTCTTTCTTAGTTTAAACTGACCAGCTGCTTGCATTCATTGATATTCACTTGGTGTACATGCTTATGTGAATGCCTTGACATAAGATAACATTAAGATGTGAGCAATTATGATATTAATATGAAAAATATATTGAATGCATGTGTACTGTAAATGTATTCTACGTTAAGGTACCAGTGAAACAGTAGCAGGAAAATAAGGTGAGAGAATGTCTATCAGTTCTGGTTTACATGAACATGATATGAGCAAGGCATAAATAAAGATAATGCACTTTGCATGGCACTGCAGCAGCTAAACCAATACAATGATAGCTTAGTTGTGCCTCTGCTTGACTAGTGACACCAAACTAGCCTAGTTAGAAAAGTTTGATATTTTATTGGTATATTTTAACACCCAAGCCGGGTTTTATAATAAATCTGACTTTTTCTGATCATGACATACATTGATGTGCTCTGGAATTACTGAAAGTTTCACGTTGTGGTGTATTTTTGTAGGTTTAATAGGTTTTTTAGTGTGAAAGTAAAGTAATTAGTAATCCGATCTCTTTTTACATACAGTAATTAGTAATGCAATCAGATTACAATTTTAAAATAGTAACTCGTAATCTATAGTGGATTACTGTTTTTAGGAACTTACCCAACACTAGTTATGAATGACTAAGAGAATTTAATTAGCCTATGTATATGTAACAGATTATATATATATATATATATATATATATATATATATATATATATATATATATGTATATATCACGGTTCCCCCTGGTGGCTGTACGCAGGTACTGCACCTTAGCTCTGCCGGAAGCAGAGTGCATGACAGTTCTCAACACCTGGACTGTGTTTACGTTTTTGTGTTTGTCTCCACCAGTTTGCCGGTAGACTCCATGTCCAAGCAGCCACTGCTCACCCGAAGTCACATGTTTTCCTGCACCTGTTTCACGTTGTGGTTAATGAGCACTGATGTGTGGGTGTATATATAGTCCTTGTTTTCACACAGTCTTTGTCTTTCGTTGTTAGATTCACGTCTCTGTGTCATAGTGTTTGTGGTTAGCCTTAGTGTTTGTTCCACGCCACAGTGTTTATGTATATCCGTCTTAGTGTATTTGTTTTGTTATTTTGTTATGTTATATATTAAATATTCCAAATCTGCGCTTGCATCAGTCTCATCTACCAGAACGTGACAATACGTGTGTGTGAGTGTGTGTGTTTTATTTGTTTTTTAACACAATGTCAAAAGGTTAAACAATAAAGGCATTTCTTCACAGCCTTCATTGCTCATATTTACCAAGGCTGCCAATGTTAGTGTAGGGTGCTTTATGACATCACAAATAATACTCTACGTATAACCTAGAACAAATTACGTCATAAAAAAGAATCTCATTATGACATCACAAAAAAAACTACATATAACATCATAAAAACTCGACCTAATCAAAAATGTCAATAATAAAGAAATAATTGAAGCGGAAAAGATTCTTCCATCTTTTAGATTTAAGGTATGTTTGCTATTCTTGGCTTTGAGATTTTTCTTCCTGTGTGCATTTCCCTTTTTTGTGGTCCGGGTTTCTTTATAATGTTTGTTAGCAGTTGCTTGTTCAATTTTTAAAAATACCTACGATTTAAATTCATATCCAGTTTATTATGTATTTTAAACCTTATGAATAGGACGAGTGTGAAACCTCTTTATGTAATGTTACTTGGATAGCTCTTGGTAGTTAGTTTCCTAGCTAGATATTTGTGAACGACAGTGTTGCTTAAACCGGGTTTAAGTTCCTGCGATGAAGTATTTTGGTCTTCATTTACTGACCGTGGTTTGAGTGTGGACTTGGAGGACGAGTGCAGAAATGTTGTCATCTAGAAATGTGTTGACGTATTCCAAACAATTTCATTTTTCCATTTAATATAAAAGGAATGTTAAAGAAGTTAATAAGAACAACATTAGCTGGAATCCCCATCGTACACTGAAAAAAAAAATCATATATAAATGTACTTAAATGGCAGAATTTCCACTTAAGTAAAATATTTACGTTTAACAAAAAGTAAATGGGTAAATACTAGCAGGTTTATGTTACAGTTATTCAAGAGAAATGCGTACATTTTTTATTACTTTAATTCATCATAGTAACATGGACATTATATCAGTATGCAAACGCTGCCTATTTTGCTTACATGGAAATTCTGCCCTTAAATTTAATCCATTGATCTATGAATTATTATTCTTCAGTGTACTGATACACTCCTCTGTCCTGAAGACTTTCCCATATTGGAAAACCTTACTGACGTTACAAAGTGCTGGCACTGGAGACTCCGTCCATTACAAGTGCAATAGTTAATATTTTTCATTACTTACTAGTAGAAATCCTAAAAAAATTATGTGCAAATGTTTACAAAATACGGACCACACGGTGGCTTAATGGTTAGCATGTTCGCACCTCCAGGGTTGGGGGTTCGATTACTGCTGCGGTCCTGTGTGCGCGGAGCTTCCTCCGGGTACTCTGGTTTCCTCCCCCAGTGCAAAGACATGCATGGTAGGCTGATTAGCATATCCATGTCCAAAGTGTCTCTAGTGTATGAATGGTTGTATGAATGATTGTGGATTGGCTCCCTGTCCAGGGTGTACCCCCCTTGTGTCCAATGCCCTCTGGTATAGACTCCAGGTTCCCTGCGATCCTGAAGGATAAGCCATATAGAAAATGGATGGTTGGATGGATGGATTACAAAATATCTTACAGAGCAAGTGTATTACCTACCTGGGGGGAAAACAGGTTTGAAAACCTGCCTTCCTGTAAAAAAAAAAGTTTGTTCGTATTTGGATTGGAGTCTTGTCAGTCATTTTATAGACACTCCCCTTCACGTCCTCATAAATCATTATGCGAAGTTGCTTGTTCATAGAGTTGTAACGTGGCTTTCAAGCTGCTGAATGTCTGAGTGCACTTGAAAGTGATGTCACGACTCCCTGCTGGAAAAAAAGCCAATAGAAACCCTCCTTGTACTGCTTTTAATGGAAACTGTAATGGTCCCTGTGGGTCTCTACTGGTAATTTGTGTCCTTCTGTCGGTGGCATGTTATGTCTAGTGGATACCAATAAGGTCCAATAATAGTAATGGGTTTAATGGTTAACAGTTGATGGTTCGCATTGGTATTTGTAGTGGAAACCATTAGAGTTTCTATGATGGTTTCTATTGTTGTTTTTTTTTTCAGTTAAAGAAAATGAATCAACTCCTACAGGACAATTAGAATCTAGAAATATTCCCCCTTTACATTAAAATCCGTTACCGGATGCGTGTTTTATTATTATTATTATTATTATTATTATTATTGTTATTTCAAGCAACACAACCCTGGACATTTTAGTTTAGTGTGTGTGTGTGTGTGTGTGTGTGTGTGTGTGTGTGTGTGTGTGTGTGTGTGATTGACGAGCGCACTCGTGCTCCTTGGCCAGTCCACGCAGGAGAATCCGCTCCAGGTTTTCACCGGTAGGCGGTGTGTATCACTCTCTCTCTCTCTCTCTCTCTCTCTCTCTCTCTCTCTCTCTTGCAGCGGCGCACGAGCAGATGTTTGCCGAGCTAAACAAACGCACAGGGTTTTTCCCCCTTTACATTAAAATCCGTTACCGGATGCGTGTTTTTTTATTATTATTATTATTATTATTTCAAGCAACACAACCCTGGACATTT
>JAFFST010046380.1:106482-131569 GCA_022414735.1 Noturus placidus | reverse complement strand
AGTGTGTGTGCGTGCGTGCGTGCGTGTGTGTGTGTGTGTGTGTGTGTGTGTGTGCGTTTATTTATTTTTGTCCTTTGCTCTGAAAGTTGAGAGAGGTTTATTTGATGGTTTATTCTCTGCACACGCACCTGTGATACGATGCTATATCGCGCCGTCTGTGAGCGGGGCGAGCGGCACTGACACACACACACACAGAGAGAGAGAGAGGAGCAGAAGGAGGAGGAGGAGCGCTAAAGGACGAAGAGGAGTGAGTAAGGAAGAAAAGGAGAGGAGAGGAGGGAGGGAATGAGAGGAGGGAGGGAGGAGATCGGATGCAGTAGCGCCGCCACTCCGAGTCCAAACTCTGCGCACGCGATCCACTCAAAGCTCCACGCGCTGCTAGGAAGGAAAGACGCACGCTCGCTCGCACGCGCCCAGACTATTCATTTTTTTTATTCATCCTTAGGTATATTTTGAATACAAGTAAGAGGGAGAAGAAGAAGAAGAAGAAGAAGAAGAAGAAGAAGAAGAAGAGGCGACGATGCAGTTTCACGCGCGTCCCTTTGTGCGCTGGAGAGCCGCGCAGATTCTCGCCTCTGTTTGTCTTCTGTCCTTTGGATTCACCTGCACCGGTAAGTCGCTCGGGTTATTTCATTCTGCCTGTGTGTGTGTGTGTGTGTGTGTGTGTGTGTGTGTGTGTGTGTGTGGGTTGATGCATATGTCTTTTCCCCCCTCACTCCTCTTTGATCAAGAGGACTCACGAGGACTGAGAATAAACAGCAGTGTCCCTGTGCGCAAACTCAGATTTATGCATCCAGGGGTGATAAAGAAAAAAAATGTGTTGCATGTCAGTCCGCACCGTGCACGACTTTATGCACACCTCTGATACTCATATAAAGCACGACCACGAGCAAGTTTAGGTTATAGTGCAACCACAGTACATGATGCGTGGACGTGCACGCGGACAGAAGAAAGCGCGCGCGAGCGAGGATGTGAAGATGTCGCGGTCTAATTAAGAGCAGTGCTTGAAATGGGTCAGCTGCTGAACACCGGGACATCAGGACTCCCCCCATTTCCCCACACACCCACCTACATCTGTGCGCTAAAGCAGGAGCAGCACGGGCTGCGTGGCGCGTGCAGTGCCGTGTTTGCGTTTGCTTCGTCCGTTCTTGCTGCATTGGCAGGATCATGCTGACAGGTTGGCCGAGTAAGCTGGCTGGCTGGCCGCGGTGTGAGCCCTGGCTTCAGCAAGTTGCACAAGGATGCGGCTCATAAAGAGGTGTTAAACACGACTGGATTTTGTTCATACTGTGCAAAGTCTCCAGATGTCACCTAGTGTACATACAGTCCTGTTGGCTGATTTCCATGCTCTAGAACACTGGTTCTGTTTCATCCACAACTTATTTGTATTAGATTCATCACTGAGGTCTTATCGACTACATTTTAACCGCCATGCTCAGAAATCTGCCAGCTGTCCAGATGTTGAATACAGTCCTAGTGGAAGGGCTGTGAAGTATATCCAAGGCATCTATGATGTAATTATTATCAAATTTAGTTACAGCTATAGAAATCATCATCATCATCATCATCATCATCATCATCCTCATCATCATTATCACTGTTATTATCCATCCATCCATCCATCCATCTTCAACCGCTTACCTCTTTTCAGGGTCACGGGGAACCTGGAGCCTATCCCAGGAGGCATCGGGCACAAGGCGGGGTACACCCTGGACAGGGTGCCAGTCCATCGCAGGGCACAATCACATACACACTCACATTCATACACTACGGACACTTTATACTGTTTGTAATACTGAGATCTTGGTATGTTGAATCAAATTGATGTCTCATCAAACTGTATCAAGGCTCCATCTCTAGTACGTATCTTTCATAACAACACACCTATAAAAGTTCATCAAAGGTGCAGCATGTGCACAGCAAAGTCAAAGAAACCTTCAAAAGGTTGAGGGTACCATTAGGAGAAGTACCATTTGTGTAAATTGCTTTATTTGCTTAGTAACAAGTTTATTAAATATTTTGACATCTATGAGAGGAAAGTTCAGTAATAATAATAATAATAATAACAATATAAAACACTGTTGTGTAGATGGAATGAACGGACAGAATTTGATATAATGTTGTTTGTGATATATGAATAAATCTCTCTGTGAGGCCTCCTGGATATTAAAAGGTTGCTCTAAAACATCCTGTTGAGCCACTTCACAATTAGATTGGTGTGTTAGAGCATGGAAATGATCTACACAGCAAAATCCACAGTGTTGATCTAACTCCCAGAGTGTTGAATTTACACCCTACAGTGTTTATATAAAGTCCATTGGACACCCACGAACACTATGGGTGTTAAATTCAACACGAGATTTTACTGTGTAGGAACCAAAAAGTGTACAAAATGAGTATGATTGTAAAGGAACAAGATACATAAAGGACAACTGAGGCCATTTGAACCATACAGAATAATCAAACATGTAACGCGCCTAGTTTGTTTGAGTACTTAGGCATAACTTTGGACTTAACTTCCTTTCAAATGAAATTGCAAGACTGAGATTTCCTCTAGCCGCTAGCTTCACTCCTGGCCTAATTGAAACGGGCGATTTAATTCTGCCTCTGCATAATCCTTGTCAACACAAGCGGCGCTTAATGTAGACATAGACTCCAAAGCTCAAGACCAATGCACACGATAAAGAATGCATGAAGAGCTTTTCTTGTAAAGCTGTAATGAAGAAGATGGGCTTTGGTGCAATGAGGTTAAAGGCGCCTATAGACCCTTTTGGGTTTGTTGTTGTTGTTGTTTTTGTTTAAAGTTAGTGATAGTTGTCTGAAGCGATGGATGCATTTTATTCTGTGATCTTATATTAAACTGCGGGGGAAAATTACTAAATGGTACTTTCCTTGTTGTACTCTCAATAATACATTTTATGTACCTTTAATATGTGTCTTACACATTGAAACTTGGATGTGTTGTAGTGTACCTTACCTGCCTTGTAGTTCAATTTAAGAGTAACCTACACACACAGGTAAGAATGTACCTTTGAGGAGTAACCACCTGAAAGAACCCCAAAGAAAGAGTTTAGTACCATTAATTTCTGAGAGAGAGCGAGAGAGAGAGAGAGAGAGAGAGAGATCAATATTGTTTTTCTGAGTATTCTCAGATCTCTGATATTGGTATATTAATAATGGAAAATAGGCTCATATCCCTTCTTCCCCCCTTAGATATGAAATCTGCTGCACAATTAAACACCTCAGGGAGTGCATAAGGTCAGATTATAAGCTCAAATAATAATCTAAAAATTTTGAAGAAATAAAAAGAGAGAGAAATAGTGATAGCTCCTGAGTCAGAGATGGAGCTGGTTGTCTGACTCTTCACACACAGTCATCAATTTTTTATAATATGACCAAGGGGCAAAATTTACCATGTTGCTTTGAAAGACATCCATACTGTAGCACTGCTGGTGTTAATGAAGTCATCGGCCTGGGAGTTTGCTAGCCGAGTGGGAAAAGGCATAGACACCACACACTCACACACATAAAACATACACACACACACACACACACACACACACACACACACACACACACACACACACACACCCCTCGCTTTGGCATCATTTCACACTTCATTTGCATGACGCTGGCTGGCCACAGTAAAGCTTCCTTAGACGAAAACATGTTTGAGGGCCTTTTTCCTCCTGCATCAATTAGCAAATAATTATGAATACATTAAACAATGATTCGTGCTCCTGGGACTCCGAGTACATTTTGGAGTGTGTGAGTGTGTTGGTGTGTTTGTTTTCGTACGTCCGGTGCTTCTTTTGAATCACTGATATTAAGGTTTTAAATCAAAGCGTAGCAAAATCCTGTGATTTCTCATTTTGCTCTGGCTTCAAACAGCCAACTTGTTACAGGTATGATATGAAATGAATCAGAAGCATGCCTTCATAGAGGGAAATATGCCGAAGTGGCTTTTCTTCCGAGGACGTTAAAGACTTTAGAGGGAAATCTAAAGAAAAGGTCGAGTCGCCAGTCTTCATTACAGATGAGAGGGGCGGAGTAGACGAGCGACATTTCTCCAACTCTCTGTTCCTGCCCTGACAGGAGGAAGACCTTCTGGATGAATGCTAACAAGAAGCTCTCAGAGAGAAGGAGAAAAAGTAGAAGAGAGAGCGAGAGAGTCAGGGCTGTTGGTCACAGGCTCCTGCTTTGTTCCCCGGTGGAGATGAGATACGCCTGTCTGTCATGTTCCCTTCAGTTAAGGGCGTACAATCAATGTCGCAATCTCAATCCTGATCGGATCTTTAACATTCCTATCCGACTGAAACAGTAGGTTGGTATCAGATCGGACTTGTGACGCGGATTCAAATCTAGAAGTTGAGTCAGGATATTTTTTTTCCTTCTTTTATCTTCCATTTCTATTAATTGATAGGGGTTAATCGCTAAGCGTGGCTCGCAGAAGCACACCGCCCCTCTCACGTTCCATCACACTGGCCGAACTATGACTGGTTAGACTCGAGATGTTGGCCGTTGCGTAGCTGGAAAACAATGTGACGAGATGTCATGACCACGGATTTTAGAATCACATTGTTCCAAATAAACAATAACAGTGTTACCAGTAACATTTTAATTAAACAGTAAAGTATAATCAATAAAATTCTCAGAACGTTCCATCTGTTATAGACTTGAGGCGTGCCCATGCGTAGCATTTTAAAAACTTGCATATATCTTATGACAAAAAGTGACGAAAATGTTCTAACAGTCATGATGCGTAAACAAAGTTACACCCACGTTGCTTTCTATTTATTATTAATAGAATGAGACGTGCAGCTCTGTTTGTTTTTTGTTTTTGTTCAGAGACTGCTCTGGTTTGAGTTCCGTTCGTGTGACACCGCCCCTAAAGTTCACGCTCACCTCAAGTCGCAAAGTTATAAACCATCCCTAACAAAATGCCGTCTTCGGTTATTCATATATCCATACAAAGTTCTGCAAGTGTTTCCACCGCACTCTTAGGCCCTCCTCATGGAGTCCCTGCGCAACAAGAGCAGGCGGGAAAAGCCACCATTAGCATAATTTATTGGCTTACGATGCCTCGTGGTCAAAAGAGCTCAACTCCCCTGCATCCCAAAGCTAATGCATGGCAAATAATTCGCGTGCGCCGTGCTATGAGTTTTCGAGGTGATGTTAATTTCATCTAGATGAAAAAAATGCAAGGTTTTTTTTGGTTCCCCCAAGTCACGTGCAGTGAATTCAAATGATGCATGCAAAGCACAGACTGGTGCTGATGGGGGCAAGAAATATTCGCTATATAATTATTTATTTCTACACCATTGAATTAGCATGATGTTTAACAGTCAGAAGTATCAAGCAAGAGGGAAATTAGACTTTGGAAAAAAAATAAAATAAGAGCGATGGGGAAGAAAGGGTTTATCAGATCCCCACACCCCCCTCCCTCTCCTGAGGGGCTTGGGTTATTTAATATTTTGTCAAGCGCTCGGAATTGGAATTTTACTCAATTATGGAATAAACTAGACATAATGCAATTTAACCTTATAGAGCAGTTTCATAACAACGCTAATCTATTAATTTATCAGTCCCACTGGCAGTGCGCGGTACATTTCTTGCATATGAGCAGTATGAGTATGCTTACGCGTATTCATTTGCTTGAATCACGGTGTGCAATGTGAAAAAAGGTAAACAAGTTGATGGGTTACAAATAGATGACAAATTCCTTATTTCATGCACGGTTTAATGCATCTGACCTTTGGGGGGGGGGGGGGGGGTGTTACACGGGTAGTTTGTCCTTAAGTTTTGTGTCAGATTTTGGGGGTGCTCTGATACACTCTACGCCGACGATCTAGACTTTCGTCATTCCTGACGAGTTGACCTTGAGCTGCACACTTCACACACTCGTTCAGTATCTCGCAGAGATAAACTACATTTCCCAAGGTGCCTTTGTAAGCCTCGGTTCCACGCATGTTTTGTAGATATAAGAGTGATGATATACAAGCGAACCATCTGCCAGAACGCTCTTCGGTGCTCTTTTTTTCTCTCTACCCCAGCACACTCCAGCTTTGCTTAGCTGTTTTGTTTTTTTCCCCTACCACAGCTCCACAGGGTTTGGAAAAACGAAGAAAAACGTGCATAAAGATGAAAAATGCACAATCGCACTCCATCTGTGGGGCCTCCCTCCAGTGTGTTTAAGGATGTTTGGGCATCCGTGGCATTCTCCTGTGATCAATACGCGTCTGACTGTTTAATTGGTCATCAGTCAATGACAGGGAGGTGTGTTTAAACCCGGAGGTGCTTAATCCTGGCTTATTACGCCTCTCCTCTGGGCCGCTTTGGAGACAATGCGTGTTTCCAGACGGCTTACTAAGCAACGGCGTTTGCATGCTAAGCTCTGGGAGTTACTGAGGGAAGGCTGCCACTAGGGAGCTCCATCTTGACTTCTCACTTCAGATTAGCCAAAAAGGAAGAAAAACTATCATGGTGGGCCAGAGCGGTTGAGGGTTTTATGTTTCCCTGCTCCATCACACCTGGTTCAGCTCATTAGTTAATGCTCAAGTTAAATGAGGTGTGTTGAAGCAGGAAAAAACCCCTGAAAATCCTCTGGAAATGCAAGGTCTGAGCACTTGGCCTTAAAGCGTTTAGATCACATTTAGCTGCTTGAACTTTCATAATGTGAGGCGTTTTCTGAAGGACAGAATGTTGACTGGTCCTTTTATTTTTCTATGAGCTTGACCTCACACACACACACGTTTCTTTATACAAACTCAAGAGCCACTTCTACCAATGTAGAAGTGTTGCCTGGTGGGCGTATGAGACATAAACGTAATGGAAGACCATCTCAGGTGCATGAAAGCTCCAATGTGCTGTCGAGTCCCATGTTTTCATCACCTGGAAACCTATATTAATTAGAATAGCTTAAGCTAGGCTTAAGCTAAAATGCTAGCTGAAGTAATGAAATTACGTATGGCGAGCTATCTAGTATATAAATAAAAACTAAAATACTGTTTTGTCCTTGGCACCCAGGCTACTGATTTGTCTGCTGTATAAGGACATGATAAACCTTCAAATAGTATAAAATAGCAGGGAGAGTCCTTTAAAAGTTTCAAAATGCACATAACTTACAGCTTTCAGTTCTGCCGTCAACTTTCTTTAGTGGGCGGGGCCGGGGGACAGACTAATGCCCCCATAATGTCCCATTTGTGATGCAGTTTTGTTCATATTTATAGATTACAAGTTCTACAGTGTATGAAAAACACACTGGGGTATACCACACAGATTGTGGTATATGTTTACAATAAAGATAGATATTGAATGTTTGTTACTGTAGCTACAGTTGAGGACATACATTTACATATAACTTTCACATAACTTATGACCTCAACTGTACATTATCTGTATACCTTGAGCGAAAAACTTAAGAAGCAAAAAAGAATAAACCAAAATATATTATGGCTGGTTTCCTACATAATCAGTTACCTGTATTTACACAATTTTCATCCAACTCGTTAAAAAAAAAAAAAAAAACAAACAAATCTGTTTGACCTTTATGCTCTTGTGTATAAATCTCTGGACCCTCCTCATCGCTTGCTTTTCGGAAGCAATCAGCTGAGCCGATCGTAATTCCGACGTCGCTTGCTCATAATCACAATGGCAAACACCATTATAAAGCCACCATTCAATATGCCAGACTGCTGAATATTAAAGCGTCCGGTTCTCATCATTTCTTCTCGTCTTGTCTCCTTCACACTCCTGACGGTGAGACTGGATTTAACTTTCCTCCTAAGGTTTTATCAGACTTTTCCTTTGGATTGATTGTGGAATTTTAGATGTTATTTACCCTCCTGTCCTGAATGACTATTTGTAGCAATTCAAGCCATCATTGGTGTGTAATGTAATCCAACCAATTAGAACAGGAAGACGTCTTTGACGTGGTAAAACGATGGCCATGTTCCAAATTCGGGTATTTATGCACTGAGGCAATAAATGAAAAAGTGCACCACGTCTGGGGTGGAGTCACTTGAAAAATACCAGTACACAGATTGTTGCGTAATGGTCGACCGAGCATCACTTTAAACTCTCTCTCTCTCTCTCTCTCTCTCTCTCTCTCTCTCTCTCTAGCAGTACACTTTACACTAGTGCTTTTGGGAGACTGAGCTTTTTTTTAAGTCACTAAATGTAAAGGAGAATTTGATTTGAATTTAATATCACAAATGTATTTCCCTTCACTTAATTTTGTCACTATGTATTTTCTGTATGTATTTTTTACAGAAATCATGATGTTGTGGCTTTTCGACATTCCGAATTTAAAAGAAAATCAATGGAACGGGGAGTCGATGATGTTAAGAGCAAGAAGAATAAGTGTTTTGCACCAGATTCCTATGTGCCATTTTAGCAAGTCTATCATTAATGAATTATTACCCATTATAACAGGGGGAAAAATGTCTAAATGTGCTAAAAAAATCTTTTACTAACAAAAATTCTTTACTATTTTTAGTGTTAAAACATCTCAAGAGGTTATAATTAAATAGACTTTTTTAATCATTATTTTAAGCACAATATGTGTTCCCATTAGCAAATAATTAGCTCACTATTGAAATCACTGCAAATTTAAACAAAAATACTTTTCTTTTATCTTATATAGTGTGTGCCTTATATTATATTCCTTCCAAAGTAGCTGGCTAACACTGTTTATGCGCAAACACAAGGCATTTTTGAAGGAAAAAGGCTTCTTTTCAGGATGATGCTAGTGAGCAAGTCAGTAAACACCATTCAGTATATAGAAGGTCTCTGTGCGATGGTAGTAAGTCTCTGAAATGATGATAGTGAGCTAGACAGTTAGCACTATGTGGCTAGTGCAAACATAAGGTTTTGTTCAACAGGGATGGGTTTTTTCAGAGCTGGGGAGCGTTTATAAGGTAGTCACAGGTCTCTGTGTGTCTCTCTGAATGATGGTTGTGAGCTAGTCAACACTATTATGATTTTTTTCTGACTAGGTAAAGGAAGGGCATCTTTATAGGATGTGTCTAAGCTGGCATATTATGTTTGTGTTTTAGATTTGACTGCGAATTACTATGATTTGCCAACAAAATAGCATTGACACGTATTATTCAGTATTCAGTTGCTGTTAATTGTACATTAAAAGCAAAGGTCTGGAGTTTATAGGGTTAATTGTACAGCCATCATCCCTAGTATCTAAATGTCTTTAATAAGCATGTTCTTTGTCTTACGCGTGTGTATCCATGCATCCATATGCTGGTGTGCGTCTTAAGTGTTTTTCTCACCGTCTGTCCAAGAATTTAGAAAGCACCTTGGGCAGGCTCTGGCTAACGCAGACTCTCTAATGACAAGGGTGTCTCGGGGAGGGCACGCTTTGGCGCAGCCAGCTCTTGTCCTCTTCAAGTGACAGAGCCGACAGCCAACGACGGCCGATGACCTTTCCTAGTTATGGCCCTGTGTGTCCAAGCGCTAGTGCCTCGGGCTGGCAATTCAGCTGAGTCAACATTGGGCGTGAGCCATGCGACAGACGTTTGGGGGGGGTGTTATAGGAGAGCCATTGCACAACATCTGCTGCCCCTATTTGAGAATGGAGGGGGAGATACACGTGGGTTTGTGTTAACATATTGAGAATCTTTACATCTTGCACTTAATTATCTGCTGTTGGATTGGTACACATTGCCTGGATTTAGTGTGTTAAAATCCAAGAGCACTAAAAGTTGATAGCAGGGCCATCCTTAGCTCACACCCTGTCGATGAAGCGCCATTGATTTCGGGTTCTCGTACCATGTTTCCTATGATCTGATTTCCTTATAGACCAAGAGCTGCTTTAACACTGAATATATACAGTCATTAACATGGGATCAGAATCACCATTACCTTTAATACTGACATACTTTAAGTGGTAGAAGAGCGAGAGAAAAATGCTGAACTGTCACTAAGACATACAGTCAGTTATAGAAGTATCGGCACCCTTGATAATTGGTTCTGGAAAAAAATGTCTTTGTGGTTAATTAGTTTGCCCTTGCAATTACAGTATATATGAAATCTAACCTTTAATTGACATAGGTTTTTTCTTGTCATTATAAAACATTATAAAAAACTTAAATCACAATTATTTGGGCTAAGATATATTTCCTATATATAAGTTTTGAACTTAAATTTACCAATGGGGCCAATAATTCTGCAGCTGGCTGTAAGCTACATCTAGAATTATGGTGTGATGGTATACTATATGATAATATGTCATGATTAAGGAATCAGTTGTTGTTGTTGTTGTTGTTGTTGTCATAAGTAATTATTGTTTAAGATAACGACGTCATAAATTCATCAGCCGTACACCACAGTGCAAGAGTTGAGGGTAAGATGAGAGTCAGGGTCAGAAAATATAGTGTTTCTTCATTTATTACAACTTCATTTATTTGAACTTGATGAAATGTATGGCAAAATTTACCGCTCTGTATAAGATGGGGCGGAGCTTATTTCTGGGCCGGAAAAAAGAAAATGAAAAAACGCTGAAAAGAAGAAATTAGGCAGATCTGTTGAATAAAAAATTGTGAGTGACCTTTTCCTTCTATCTTTGAAGATATGTGATTAATACAGTAATATTGTAAAATTACAAACTGCAGCTTTAAGTAGAAAAAAGCCACATTCTAAGCATTTTGCATCTGTATGGTTGTTTTTTCTCCTTGATGGAGTTTTTTTGAGTAATTTTAATGTTAGTATTACAAGTACACTGGGAAGAAAACACAACTGCACCAAATTCAACCGTTGCCCTAATTTAACCTCCAGCTTTGGTGCCTGAAACATGAGACTGAAATGTTGTCTGCATTTGCAGTATTTATTGATGTTCAGTTCTTTCCCCAGGTAGTTTTGACACTACCACATTTACCGGAGGCTTTGTACAGAGAACAGTTTCAGTCTCAAAAGTGTTATAGCATTCGGATGAATCATGTTTTAACCATCAGAGTGTTCAGAATGATAGCACCACTGCTGTTTCATTATAATATTGTAGTTGCGACACTTGAGAGGGGAAAAAAAGATTTGGATTCTTTAGCGTGAATGGAAAGTAGGCCAGTCGCTAGTGAAGAGCTAAATGACACCGACTGCTAAATGACACCGAGCTAAATTGACGCATGTTGGCCTGCGCTAATGCTAAATTTCTCCTCATCACATCTAATTACACGTGTGCTGATTGATATAGTGAATTAGAAGTAAAACATGTGCAGTATCCTCAGCGTAAATGGAGAAATGCTTGGATTTTTTGTCATTTCCTATTTAAACCAAAGCCTTTCGGGCATCAGTGGTGTTTATGAGCAGGATCATTTGAATAAATAAATGCTTTACAGCACATTTAGTTGACGTTACTGGACTCTTGTTTGTGGTTTTAGGCAATCTGACGTTCCATTTACATATATTCACTTGGCAAACGCTGTTATCCAAAGCAACTTGGATGTGTTTCCAGTTCAGGAAGAGTGTGACATGGTTGTAGTTACAATATTCTATACAATACATGCAGACAGAAGTATATCAATTTCAATGTATTTCCAATTAAAGGTGCAGTGTGCAGTGTTAAAAAATTATATCCATAACAATCATAGCACTGAAAATATATTTATAAGCTTTGTGATTCACAAAGTTTTTTTTTTTTTTTTTTTTTTTTTTTATGGTTACTTTCTTCATTTTAGGGTTCTGTTTATGTTTTATCTGGACCAGAAAAAAGTTCCATCAGATACAACAGAGCTGCTCTCTTTCTTCTCTGTCTCGAAATGCACAGGAAACAAACAAACAAACAAAAAAACTAGCTGGTCATGTTGCACAGAAACTGCTTTACTAATCTTAGAACAATAGAGTATCTATTCTCAGCTGTAGGCACTTTTCTGGCTGTAAGCTTCAGAATCTTGAAGCAATCTGATTGGTTCTACTTTTCTAGCGGGAAAACACATTTTTATGCAGCTACACACTATAAATGGAGTCCTGTCCTAATATATAAGAATGTAAAAGTTTTTATTTGAAGAAATTACTAGCAAGTAAATAAGAAAACCTTCACTCCTATTAGTATTGTCAAACAAATTGCATTATTTGGTTAAAGTAGGCAGTTCTTGGACAGGTTTACTGATGTATAGAAGAACCAGATTCTGTAGGAAATGTTAGCACCTGGTTGACATGAGTACACATTCACCTTTCACATGCCTAGATTTTACACAAAAAACAATCCTTTTTTTTATTCAATAATCAAAAGAATAAGCTGCATCTTTACATTACATTTATTCATTTAGCAGACGCTTTTATCCAAATTGACTTACAAATGAGTGCACACTCAGACACCAATGGGAGCAGAGCTGCCATGCAAGGTGCTAGCTTGCCATCGGGGGCAACTTAGAGTTCAGTGACTTGCCCAAGGACACTTCGGCATGGGATCACCCGGGCCGGGATTTGAACCACCAACCCTACGATTAGCGGACAACCCGCTCTACCGACTGAGCCACAGCCGCCCATGTAGCTTAAAGAGCCACAGCTCTTTAAGCTACATTATGTGGATAATGAACCCTTTAAATGCTTATAAACATGTTTTTGCTCTCAGGAACTCTCTTGTTGCCTATAAACATATCCTGTTTTCATGGGGTACAAATATGTGGTTGTGCACATGTGAAATCCCTTTTTATCATCCATTATCATTGTAAAAAAAAAAAACCCCACAAAGAACTTTCACAACTTCAAGAAACACGGATCAAAATCCAGACATGTTCAGGAGAGAGCAGTGTCCTGAGATGCTTCTCGCAAGACTTATCATTACTGTGTAATGCAATCCGAGCCATTAGAACCGGAAAAGGGGGGTCTGTAATGTGTTAAATACTATAATTAGCTGAAACAATTAGCTGTTATCTGTCAGTGTTATTAGAGGTAAACGGTACAGAGGCTGCAGTTTATTTATCCCGCAGTATTCTGTTCTAAATTCATCACCACGTCCAGCTCCGCACGCACACACACACACACACACACACACACACACACACACACACACACACACACACACACACACACACGCACACAAGCTCTTTATTATAGAGCGGATGGATCCCTGTATAGATTTTTGGCTGAGCAAAGAGGGAATGGGTAACAGATTCGTGAGCTAGCGAGCTGAGATCTTATCTCCTTTATTGAATACATGAGAGCTTCAGAGTCTGAAGATAATCAATAGGTGAGGCATCACGATCCTGCCTGACCCGAGACCCTGAGTGTACAGTGTAACAATACGTGTATGTAGGAATTTATACTGCGGTACTACAAGACACGTGTTTGTATATGTGTGTGTAAGTCCCATTGTGGTTGATGTAGTCACAAATGTAATTTGTGTCAGTATCAGCGTGAAATAGCAAGCATGTCCCACTCAGTTCATATCCAGAGCTGTTCTCATTATAATGCCTTATGGAAAATTCCATTGGTGCTCAATGGGAGTTCATTGGTCACCATGGAAACTATGTAAACTCATAGGCGCATCCCCCCCCCCCCGCCCCCCATGGCTGCCAGCGCTGTGCTGCATTCTTGGAAAATAATTGGGTCGATTTGAAAAACTATGAAATTCTAGTACTGAAAGAGGACCTTGTATCATAAAGGTGATTGAATGCATTCTCAAATCGGATTGGTCAGAAGGTGTTGGTTCATTGTTCATTTTCTACTAGTAGTTCCATTCTAGCTGCACTGTGTTATTATAAGGCATTCCCTCTACTACTTTTGCTTTTCTATAGTAACAGCTTATTCGCTGGGACTTGAATGCCGGATGATGGATGTAATCTAAGTTTAATAATTAAAAGGATTTTTTTTTTAAAAATGTGTTGATATTTAGCATATCAAAACATAATTGTTGCTATGGTGACATTGTCTGGATCATTTTTTTAGAAGGAGTCTCCAGTGTCAGTGTACTGTAAGAGTCACTTTTTTAGTCATATTTAAGAGAAAGTGAAATGTAGTGAAGGTAAATGAAGGACTTTTTATATCTGTCTTCATTTAAACAGGAGGTTGTTCTATAGACATTCCACAACATTAAATGTAGCTATATATGGATAAAAATGAGGTTGTTCTTTAATAAATAAGAAATTGTTAGTGTTGGAAAATTACTATGGTATGAAAGGAATAAAATGCTTTCCTTTTTATGATTAAATTGACAAATTGTACCAAGTAAGAGTCATGTGCATAAGTTTGCATCCCCCATGGTTTCTGGGTGAATAAAAAAAAAAAAGATCATTTATCTCTATAATTAATCTGGTGTATTCTGCAACAGCTCTTTGATTCTTTCATTTAATATTAAATTGTGTATATTAACAACTCCTGCACCATGGCTCTCTATTTAGTCCGGCTTCAGTTTATTTCTCAGACACTACTCAGTAATAGAAGAGCAAACTAAGAAGAACTAACAGGGTAGGTTTGAAGGTGTATGAAAATATGAAATGCCCATGTAAATTTCACAAAAAAAAACAAACAAAAAAAAAAAACTGCAGACATGGCCTGAAATAAAAGCTTTTCTGTGACTCCTGTAAAGATTCGCATCTATTTTTTAATCTCTGACCTCTGAATCTCTGAATGTAGTAGTGAGAATCCGTTCTGCGCATTCAGAGATACTTTTGAGCTGAACCCACAGTCACGGATCCGACTCGCTGCTTCTGCATCCCCCTTAGGTCAGCCGAAAAAATGTATGGATGCTGTCCTCGGCTGCGGGGAAAAAAAAAAGTCCCTGTTCGCAGATTTCAGCACGCTGTGCCCCGGAGGCTTAAACGTCGGTCCAATTTAAATTTCCGCCGGAGACTTTCAGCATCTGAAAAGCCTATTTCTGGCCGAGAGCCGTGTCTGTTGAGTCCCTGCGAATCATCTGAGTGCTCGCCTGGATGACACTCTGTATCGAGGCCCCGACTTGCCATGGTTATACGAGATCCCATCACAGTGTAGGGGCTTTTCACCGGTGCAGCTCGTGTTCGACACAGAGGACAGCTCATTACAGAAAAAGCATGGCAATTTATCACGTTAAATTTCACCCAGTTACATTTTGAGCTTTTGAACAGTAAACATCTCAGGGTGCGGACTGACAGAGCGCCAAATGGCAGGTTGTGTGTTGCTCAGGTGGAAGATTGGATTAAATCAGCTTTCTTGTTCGACTGCATGTAAACTTGCCTCTGCATGGATGAGAAAGGAATCGATCTGCATACATTTGTTTTTTGAACGATATTTACACATGACAAAAATATATATATAACAATGAACTGTGTACATCTCTCCGGGGCTAGAAGAGGGTTGGGCTTTGCAAAGAATTTTCCCAACAATCATTTCTCAAAGTGCTTCCTTATGTACTATTTACCAAAAAAAAAAAAAAAAAAAAGTTTAACGGTTAAACATTGCTTTATTTTACGTGTCACATTAATGTGCTTTGGAACTGATGTATGGTTTAGTTTGTGTCCCATTAGAGTTGCCATCTTTAGTGTGTAGTTATATAGCGTAGGTTATTAATGTTCTAATAAACTTTTGTTTGATATAATAACGATTGTTTTCACCAGCACAGCAAACAAATTATAGTAGAGTGACCAAATTATCTCGATAATAGCTACTTTAAAAACATATTACAGCTAGGTTAAGTTCCAAATTTTCGAACACTCACTATATGTTAAAAATGCAGCTTAGTTCAGATATTGTAATCAGTTAAACAATATCAGTGTTTCTTAAAATGTTAATGTTAACCAATAGATTTAACCAACTGTTAAGCGATCTAAAGCAAATTCTACCATAATTTCATTTAAAAGTGGAAAAGTGGAGAGAGCAGCCATGTTGATATGATGTCAAATGTTATACAAAGAAATGAGGACACTTTTCCAACTTCCTGTGTTGGAATTCCAACTTTTTTTTTTTTCATAGTCAGAAATACTAAATTACTCAAAGTTTTCACTTTATAGAAGAAATAAGAATTTTGCTCTATTTTGAATTGAATCTCCATAACAATAGTACAAAGTTTGACCAATCTTTGAACTTGAACTGTTTCTTTTTTTTCTTGAGAAGAAGTGACCCATTATAGTAATTATATTATGCCGTAAGTTAATACATAGAATACATATAATACATAGAAGTGTGGGCTAAATTGTGGCTTTTGAAAAGAAAACCACTTTTTTTAATTTAAAACAAGAGAGAAAAGATGACTCATTAATGCATGTGACTTCCCCACTATTTGTACTTACATTTACATACAATTACATTTATTCACTTAGCAAACACTTTTACCCAAAGCGACTTACAAATGAGAGATACAAGCAAAGTGAAAGCAGAGAACAATACAAGTAGTGCTACTATACAAGATCTATTAATTGAGTACCAGAAGAAGCAACGTGCGCAGATTAGAGGTGTAAGTGCAAATGTTTTTTTTTTTTTTTTTTTTGAGTTGGTTAGGTGTTGATGAAAGAGGTGGGTCTTTAGCTGTTTCTTGAAGATGGTGAGAGAATCTGCAGTCCTGATTGAGGTTGGAAGTTTATTCCACCACTGAGGAACAGTTAGTGTGAAGGTTTTGGAAAGGGACCTTGTGCTGCGCTGAGTAGGAATTACTAAACGTCGGTCGCTAATTGATTGCAGATTGCGTGTGGGAACGTAAGCCTTCAGGAGAGAGTTGAGGTAGGAGGGTGCTGTTCCAGACAAGGTCTTGTACATGAGCATCAAGGCTTTGAATTTGATGCGGGCAGCTACAGGAAGCCACTGGAGGGAGATGAAGAGGGGTGTGACATGGGTGTACTTGCACTTCCCGAGGATTTGTGCTTATAAGGCTTTTTTATTATTTTTTTTTAATTGGTTTTCATTACAAGTGGTTTCTGAATAGCAACACTGTCTGTCCTACATGTTCAGCTATAACAATGCAGAAGTCTCAAGAGTTCTACATATATATTTGTGCATAAAAAAAATAAGATCATGAATCATGTGTTTTTGACAATACTAATGAAAAATTATAGCTGCAATTACGGGGGCCAAGCACTTACCTGCTAGCAATAGAGGAAGATCAGAAGCTATTGGGATCATGAGCGCTTGTTAATAAAGAAGATATATTATATTTGAAGGCAAAACATGAAAATGGTGCTAAGATATTGCTTCACATTCTGTTTCTAAAAACTTTCCTAAGTTGCAAACGAACTCGAAGCTTGTTGGTTAATTTTCGGCAGGATATACAGGATTTCGGAGGTGTTTTTGTGCTTTCTTTTTTTTTAGAAAACTACTTGAATTGGTCTTTCCCAAAATGGTAAATGAGACTTTTAGCTGACTTTTATAAAAATAGCTCACTTCCTTTTCGGCGATTATTTTGCGTGTTATGAATCTGATAAAGAAGTTTTGTTCGAGTTGGTCTCATGATACCGCGTGCCAAATTTCGTGATGAAATTTCATGGTGAAAATTAACATGATGGTATCCATTGAACTAGGCATGATCCAAAGAATCAGAGGAAAGTGAAAAGAAAGGTGCTGTACAGCAGAGCATAACACCTTCATGACATAAATCATTGTTTGTTTGTTTGACCTGATAAATGTGTCACAAATAACAGTAATTATTAAATAAAGGGCGGCTGTGGCTCAGTCGGTAGCGCGGGTTGTCCACTAATCCACTAACCGTGGGGTTGGCGGTTCGAATCCCGGCCCGGATGATCCCATGCCGAAGTGTCCTTGGGCAAGACACTGAACCCTAAGTTGCCCCCAATGGCAAGCTAGCACCTTGCATGGCAGCTCTGCTACCATTGGTGTGTGAATGTGCTCTCATTAGTAAGTCACTTGTAAATGTAAAAATGTAAAAATGATATTTCTGTAAAGCAGCTTTGAGACAATGTACCATTGTAAAAAGCGCTATATAAATTAAATTAAATTTGTTTTTATCTCACACGATAATAAATTTAACTTGCTGTAGAAGAGAATATCATATTCAGTCGATATTTTTGTGTCTTTAATTTATCTGTTAGAGTACGAGCTCCGAGCTGCAGCATGTCCTTTACGCATATTCACATTGTTTCATGCTATTTTCTATCCCAGAACCTCAAACATCCTCTTTGAAGGTCCCAAAGTCTAAAAATCCCACACCAGAAAGAAAAAAGGGTTTGTATCAATCATTCAAGGTTCAAAGGATACAAAAGAAAAGAGAGACGCACACACTCGTATAGACACACAGACATCCTCGTAGAGTCTAGCATCCTCATTTCACAAATGGCTTCAGATCCCCTACAGGTCCTCTGTGTAGCCTGTCAAAGCTCCAGTGTTCCTTTAACTGGCATGTCTTACCTTTCAGTTTCTATTACGCTAATCAATGGCGTACATTAGTCGTCCTCTTGCATTAGATGCGGCCAGGTTCTGAAAGAGCTGAAAAGGAGAAAGACAGAGAGAAAAAGAGGCAGCGAGACACAGAGAGGGGTGGAGGGACAACTTCCTTTTGTCCCCTTTAATTGGTTTTCTGCTTTTCTCAGCCATTTTTTTTTCCTAAAAAAAAAAAAAAAAAAAAAACCTGACAGCACGGTTTGTGTAGAAGAGCATGCTTTTCTCCATATGTTTTCTCTCTTATTGCATTATGGAAATAAATAGCTGTGTGTTCTGATATAGTGCAAGAATGACCCTGGGCAAAAACTTCAAAAACCAAATTGGTAGAAGCAGGCTCAGTTATTATATAGCATAACCTATTTTTCTCTCTAGGACTCCATATACTGTATGAAAGACATCACCCCTCGGCCTTACTTGGACTCTTATGAATGTTCCATCTTTATAGGATATGCAGGAAATCCTGCAATAAACAATCTCATATCAACCAGCCAGCCAACTAATATAATAACCTAATTAGGTGACATGTTATAATTAACTATCTGGAAACTTGGCAAGAAATAAATGTGCGAGTTTATACACTTTCACTATCGCTAACCTAACGTGATCTTAGCGGAAAGCTAACCCTGCTGGAAAAAAAAAGAAAAAATTCAAAACCGGAAAAGAAATTCCACTGCAGATACCATTACAAACCATCAGCTAACCATTAAAACCATTACCATTACTGACCTCATCCATTAGACATAACATGCCACCAGTAAAAGGCAACAAATTACCAGTACAGACCCACAGGAAGCATTATATTTTTTACATTAAAACCAATACAATTCCTATTATAACCATTAAAACCATTACCATTACCATTATTGGTTCTTAATGGTATCCTCTACACACAAAATCCCACCCATAGAAGGCAACAAATTACCAGTAGAGACCCACAGGGACCATTACAGTTTCTATTAAAACCAATGCAATTCCCATTATAAACATGAAAACCATTACACATTCTATGAGGGTTTCAATTGTTTTGGCTTTTTTTTTTCAGCAGGGAAGGTAAGTTTAGAAAATAAAATTGGTCTAAACCAGAATTTTCATATTTTGTTTGCCAGAATCCAGCTACATTGACATCCCAAGGATTCTCCAAGACCGCAAATATATTTTTAAAATTAGTTTGACGGGATTGGAATGGAAGAGGGCAGTATTACAAGGATTTGTATTTTATTTTTTTAATCAATGGATGTCAACCCCCTTTCTGATGTTGAGACATATTAAAAGTCTCGCCCCACGTGATGACAGCGTTTCAATATCCGTTTTCAGTCTCTCATGACAGCGTCTTCTGCGTGCCCAGCGCACGTGCAATTCAATGCTCGGTTCAATTTTCCGCTGCTCAGACACCACTGCCGTTACTTTCTATTCCTGTCCACCGTTCTGTACAGAGGTGTTATTTGACAACGCGCTAATGAAAGCCCGAGATGTTTAATATATGCTATCGACCTTTTCCCAGGCTGTGTAGTTGCTGTCTTATCATATTAGCCAGCCGCCATGCTGGAACGCCTGCATGCTTTTCACTTAGCCTTAATTTCCTTCACAATGGCAATGTGAATGTGAATGCGCAAAAAAAGTATATTTTTTTTCCCAAGCGCCATTCCTTTAATTTTGTTCAAATTCTTTCTTGACAAGTGAAGCATTACTATCTGGCATGTCATGACTCTGTGTGTGTGTGTGTGTGTGTGTATGTGTGTGAGAGAGAAGATAGCTTGAAGCAGCAGGATGATCGCAGGCACACGGCAGCGCCCCCCAACCCCCCACCCCCCACATATCACTCGTCTCTAAGGCTCGGTCATGCAATTAGCTGTCCTGCTTTCACAGAGCCAGAAACAAAGGTATGTCCTAAGAGGCACAGGGATGTCAGAGATGTCTGGTGACACGCTCACGGCCCCTGGGCTGCACTCTTGACTGGAGGAGTCGCTCGCTGTCAGTCCTCATCACTGTCTAGCACACCGTTAATGGCATCTCCAAACAGGAAGAGAGGCTAGGAAATCACACAGATCCTCTCCTTTTCGTTTTGAGCTCACGGGCAAAAAGGTTAGGCCTTAGTCACAGAGAAGAAACGGAGACAAGAGGTGGAGAAAGAAAGAACGTAGGGATTTGAGGCTTAAGGGTAAGCCGCTAATTCCCCCTGCAAAACGTCCGAGAGCTTCATTAGCTGAACGTGCAGAAATGAGCACACTCAAACAGGAAATTTGATCTCTTCCAGCATCTTGTGAACCACTTTGTAAAAACCGCACAGCTATATTTTTGGACTTGGGGCAAACGGGGGAACGTCTGAGGTGTTTCGTGTAAGACAGTAAGCTGAGCTGGATTTTTCCTGAAAACTTTCTGAGCTAATATCAGGAATGAACTGAAGTCCTGTCAGTGGAAAACTCCTAAACTCCTTACACTTTCAAGCAGCTCCAGGCTTACTTTCCTCACACTTTTACATAGCCACACACTTTGAGAAATAATTTAGGATAAATAATTGAGATATAAACTGGATTTAAAAGTGTTAATCCTTTGGAGTCACATCATTCATGGCAACTAGGTGTTTGTTGTAATTATCTTACAATTAAAGCTTTTGTGCATCTCAATTGGTTCCGTAATTCAGTAGGCAGGGTGCTGATCAAGGAGGTGGCCATTTTAAGGGCATTGCCAGTGCTCTGGAACATTTGCGCCCTAAACAAATCCTACAATGCACCGCAAAAACCACACAAAAATGTCAGACAAAGTGTCAGCCAACTTCATCTACAATTGCAAGTAGCTTGTTATCGTTGTTGCGGCTCTCAAATGATTACTTATGTTAGCGAATTTTAACTTTATTTGATGTCCTATATACAGTTTGACTCAAAAAACATTTGTTGACAGCTTTTAAGTGTTTAATGATTTCAAAAGTCCACTAGCTAGACTACAATCCTGCTTGAAGTACCATGCCAGAAAGGCATGTGAATAAACTAGTAAAATTTACATGAGATATAATGTCAGAAAGATAGGCCTGCCTGTTGTTGATAAATGCTAGTAGTGACGTTTTACAATGTGAGTACGTGGTCATGTCACTGGAAACTGAGTCATCAGTGTCCTAATGTGTAGTGAACCAGGGTCATAACCAGTGCCCAAACTTGTGTACACCATATATTGATTCACCTCCTTCACCATATGTACTTACTATACTGCATCTGGTCAGCCAGAATTGAGAACTCAACAGTGCTGTGGTGGAAATAGTAGAAGGTTGATAAAATGGTTGTCATCTACACTACTCCAGCTTTTGGAGACTTTTGGAAACGCAGAAGACCTAGTTTTAGTTTGAAGTCCAGGCTCGCGTTTCAGTGTAAACAGACCAAAATAAAGACTTTTGAAAACGAAGGCGTGGCTTCCCCCACATTCTTCCCCCTGAGTGGGTCTTCTGGATCATTGCTTATCCTTCCCTGATTCGTCAAGCCCCTACCATATGACCATTACGCTACCTTGATCACATACACAGCAACACGGAGACTGAACCGCAAGCTTTGCTGGATTTGTCGTCATTCTTATCAGTCATTGTGCAGATGAATTCTGTGTTTTATAATACTGCAGCTGCCTACATGTGCAAGAGGCAAGCTATGATTAGAGCAATCGCCAACAAATCTCATTTCAAGCGGCGTAAACCCTACATGGAAAGCCGTTTTTTTGAGCCTGCCAGTGACTAGCAACCAACTTCCTGTTTACACTAGTGTCCTTGAATGGTCATCTGACATGAAAATTTTGTCGTGTTGTTTGGACGGAGATCGTTTCTAAAACACAGCGGAAACGCCAGAGTGGATGAGGATCATTTTCATTTTAAAGCCCTGTTTTATATATTTAAAAAAAAAGCACTAGTACAAGCAGAGCCTGAGGAGTGTTTGTAACTTGGCACTATATGCTCCCAATGACATGTATTTAAGTCTGAAAATCCCAGTTATTTGTGTTTTCATTTTTTTAAATTCTGTAACCTGATTCAGTTTCACGTCTATCTTTGGTTGGAAATCTTAGACAACAAAAGAATTTAAAGAAACATGACACCAATAGATTTACTGCCAAAATAAATCCAGTGTTAATATACTTTAGCTTGAAGTACGTACAGTAGGTCCAAGGCAATGACGTGCAATCATGATCTCAACAATAAATCTATAGAACATTAATAAAAGACCTAGATGAATGAAAATCTTACTAACATTCTTTTTTTTTTTTGCTTATTGTCTGCACATTTGTGCTTTGCTGCTTATCACTGCAAGCCTTCTGTTCATATTACAGACAAACATGAACAAGCGTAGGCCGTTAAAAACGAGCATGTGTAATAAACGGAGTGGAAAAAAAAGGGTAGCCAATAAAACAGACACTAAAACACTGTGTAACAAGTCGTGCAAAAAATGTCCAATGGACACAGACTAGCTTAACAGCATGTTATCATCTTTTCTGCATGTAAAAGCCTTCTGTTGTGTCCTGACATACTGATTGCAGATGGTCCAATTAATGTCCGTCTGAATCCATCATTTTGCCGAGTGCAAAAGCAATCATGCCATTTCCCTGTAAAAAGATGAGAGGGAGTGGGAAACGGTGTGGCGTGCTGATAAGCGCCGTTTGTTTTGCTCTGGTTCGTTCGGAGAAAACACACTATGGTAAAAAATAAAAAAGGGCGGGTTGGAGATAAGTCCGAATATCCAGAGAGGATTTTCAGCAACCACTTTGACTGTCAGAAGGATTACGGTTTACGTTATCCGTTCTGGAAAGCCAGGAAGTGTATTCTGCTCATGCTGCAAGCTGCTGTTCATACAAGGAAGTTTGATCCTTGTTGGATTCGATAGCATGTATGGTACAATTGTGAATACTAGTATTTAATCATTTAACCGGTCACTTGTGGAAGCAAATTGGGTTAAAAAGCCAGTCATAAAAACCATTCACTTCCTGTTTTCAAGGGCGGTGGTGGTTCAGTGGTTAAAGTGCTGCATTGCTGATCAAAACATTGCGGTTCGAAGAACAGTTAACACAGTCAAGCTGCCACTACTGGGGTCTTGGGCAAGACCCTTTACCCTATCTGCACCAGGGGTGCCAAGTCATGACTGACCATGCGCTATATCCCAAAACTTCTTCTTCCATCCGACGTTGTCACATTGGCCATATCAAGCTGCTAGGGAGTTGTATGCTGATTACACACTTGTACGTCCTCCTTAGCATTGCTCTTAACCCTTAATTCCAACAAAGTTGTACGACAAAGCTGCTGGAAGAAGTGATGAAGAATTAAGAGTTGATTCACAGTAACAGGAGGTCTAGAGACATCTTGCAAAGCAAAATCCAGTCAGATTGTGGTACATTAGCTGTGTTTTCTTGATTTCCATCAGATATTTGTTCCGTGTCGCAGCTCCTAAACCAGCTGCCATACTCACCCTGCAGGCTATGGACTTTAAGTGATTGATGTACCCATATGTAGTGCTGATGTTTCTGCAGCAAATAGATGACACCATTCACAAAGACATGAGTGATTCACTACATGAGTGATTCCTCTCCAAAAGTTCCATGTGGGAAAACATGTTTTGTGGTCGAAATGGAAATTTTAATGGGAAGACATATGGGCAAAGCAGATTTATTTTTTAGTTGTGATACATATGAATTGTGGTGAAAACCAGCAAAATATGTCATGCTCTATAGTCAAAATTGGCAGGAAGTTCAGATAGATTTTGTCTGATTTGTATGGGCAAGACAGGCGATTCAGGGTGATCCATTTAATTTGTGGGTAAAATCAGCAAAATATCTAATGGATAGTAAGAATCTGTATGATTTTTTGAACAGTTAGCAGAATATCTCATTTCTAGTGGGAAGATATTTGATTTGTATGGGCAGGACATTTTTAGTGGTGATACATTAAACACAACGTCTTGTGTTTAATGAGAATCCGTCAGGTTTTGGGTCAAAATCGTTAAGACATCTTGTTTTTCAGCAGGAAAACGCCTGTTTTATGGTCAGACTGGGCAACATGTCTCATGTTTAATGGAAATATGGTATCAAAAATCATAGGTCAATATATGCATATGTATCTGCTTTGTTAAAATTAGCAAAAGTAGTTGTGTTTAGTGAGAATATGTCAGATTGTTTTGGTCAAAATACGTCTTGGTTATTTGTAGAAAGAAGACATTTGATTTGTATGTGCAAGTGATCTTGGGTTTAGTGAGAAATGTCCGGTCAAATTCACCAGGGCATCTTGTTTTTAATGGGAATAAATCTAAAGTTTGGTCAAAATCAGCAAAACATACCATTTTTAGTAGGAATACGTCTGCTTTGTGGTCAATTCAGGCCCGGACTGGCCATCGGGAGCACCGTGAGAACAGAACAGATTCAGAACAGATTTGGCCTGCTGCCCTGCTGTTTTTTTAAATGTATTCATTTATATAAAAAATAAATCTATATATTTATTGATTTATTTATTTAATCGTTATTATTTTATATTATTGCATGTTCAAGTGATCCTTTACGAATTCGGCATTCGATAATAAATCGATAATAAACCATGAATCTGTTAGTCTTGACTTGCAACGCTTCCATTCACCTCAGCTCTGGAAAACAGGTTGGAACAGAGTCATCGTTTCACAGCGCGTGGACGGAGAGGAAGCGGCCTGGTGGAGCAGAGATGGAAAGGGCATGCAAAAGGAAAACTCTCTAAAAAGAAGCAGCAAATTTTTCACAAAAAGGTGGAGAGAATCAACCTGGCCCTAGCTTTGTTGCAGTGGTCACACTT